>JAKLML010000062.1:0-164237 GCA_022813425.1 Aureobasidium lini | reverse complement strand
TGGGTGGGTGTGGTTAAAAGACGGGTGTACTTCGCTCCCCCCCCCCCCCCCCCCCCCCCCCCTTCTTACTTCCTGCGGTCGTAATAAATTTGGCGGCAGAAAGCGCACGCACAATTGGATACACTTTCCTTGTCGGCTCGATGAGCTGCAGTGGTCGGTGTGTGATAAGAAATAAGGTGCTAGAAGACGTGTTTTATAGCTCCAGCTCTGGGTTCTCGATCGCCAGATTTCAACCAGCCAGAAGGCTGTCAAAGCTGATTACTGGGCCAAGCAGAGATACCACACCTGCGTACGAGAGGTACGTGCTCGCACGATCCACTATGAGCCAGATCGATTCCGTAAGGCGTACGGATCCTCTTGAATAATACCTCGGACCTGATTATGCGCTATATATGAAATTGGTGACTGATAAATATGTTTGGCACCAGAGAACGAAGAAGGAACGGGGAGCGGAGCAGCATGTCTTGCCACAGTTCCCCCAGATACCTACCCTTTATATATAACATGCCAAAGACTCCAACTAATGTGAGTAAGAACTTCTTTGTAAACGGAAGCACTGGACGGACCTGGTCAACAACGACCTTTCCTCTTTGCCTCGCTTTTCTGGCCAGCATCGTTTCCATTCGCTGTCGTACCGAACACCTTGATATCTTGTATGTTTGTTTGCCTCCACGACAACTGGATTCGTAATGTTATAGAATCACAGAAAGACCGCTCCCCAGATCTTATCCTGTTGAGCGTGATTGGTCAGGACTGAGGATCATTGGACTTTCCCCGATTAGGAAAGTTGATCGGAAGGGTCTTTGACGACCAAAGATCACTCGGGTGATTGTCTTGGCAAACACCTGCTCAGTGATTCGGGACGTTCGATGCGTCAGTCTCGGCGTCCTTATAACCTCCCATTGTTTGCGCGTCAACCAAGTCATCGATACTCGCTCCTTACGCGACCAATCGCTTGACTTCCAGCCAAAGCTTACCATACCAACAAGGTACATAGTTTACTTCCTCTTCTCCTTCTGTCTCTTTGCTCACACGTACAGAACACAAACATCATGACTTCTATCATGTGCGTCAGCAAAGCCTTCAACGCCCTCATCGATGCCCCCATCAAGGTTCCTTGTGGTGTCAGAGATGGAGAAGACGACAAGCGCTTCTGCGCTGTTTGCAGACCTTGTCATCCTCAGCTCGCTGCCCTGGTAAGAAAACCTTTGTTCGTTGACTCTCTGCACGGCTCTAACCCCCTCATAGATGTCTCCATGCGACATTGACAAGATCACCAGAATGGCTATCACAATCAAGGGCTCCAAGAGCAACAAGCACAACATCATCGGTGTCTGTCTCAGTGGCCTACAATCCGTCGTTGAACAGGTACAGAGACTTGCTCCCCCCGGTCACTTCGCAAAGACCATCAACATCAGCGAGTACCCTGAGTATTCTGGAGAAATGATCGTTCTCGACGGACTCTCAGAGGTACATATGCACCAACACTATCTTTCCTTACTCCAATGCTTACAACATACAGTTCTTCGCAGGTACTGACGGCATTGCCCAGATTAACTCCAAGGAGCTTGAGGTTGTGGACCCCAAGACGCTCGAGGACGAAATCGCTTCCGACTTCGAGATGGTCGAGACCCCGGAGGAGGGTGAGGACTGGGAGATCGTCTAGAGCGATTGAGTAACGAAAAGCGCCACAATTTGGGAGTTGTTAAGATAACACCACGGTCATCATAACCCAGCATGACCCTGTGCAGTATTAACTCTCATTACTGCCCTTGAAGTTTTGACCTGTCTTGTTTTCCGCTCTCTGCTGCTCTTGTTTCCAAGATCTGCCTGTGCTCGTGCCCAACTACTAACTAGACATTCCAACGCGATAGTTGGAGTGGTCTATCTAGACTGGTATGATTGGGGTGTCGCCGTGCTTCATCTCGACTGCCTTTCATAGCGCCAATGAGTTGCCTCGAACAAGCTCAGAGTAGTAACGAACAGTCACCATTCAAGATCAGCAGCAGCATGTATGTGAAATTAATGGCACGGATATGGATCTCTCCTCGACCGTTGGCCACGTATACAAACCCAAGGCATCCAAACCTCACCTCCATCCTACTCCCCTTTACCCTACTCAACCTCCCACACGGAGTTAAGTCATCGTTTCCGCCACACGAGCCTAGATGATACAGCGATGACAGCAAATGTGTGTATGTTTCGCCAACGTGATGGCTCTCTCTCACTTCCCTCCCTCCTACGTCTCGCGGTCGCTGTTGACGTGATGAACTTCGCCTCGTTACTCTGTCATTGCTGTCGCTGCGAGCTTCGCATGCTCTCATCGCTGTTGATGAAAACTCAAAAGACAAAAGACATGTAGCGAAGTGCACGCTTGGCCACTCTTTTCTCATCGGCTCAATGAGCTAGAATGCTGGGTGGATAGGAAGGATCTGTCAGCGATTTTCTCCCAAGCAACAGGTACAACCAGTTTTGTGCAACGACTATATCCTTCAGAACCACCAGTGATGCCCCATTTTACTTAGACCGATTTCGGGGCTATTCTGGAAGACACCAAGAAAGGCTAGTACGCCCGTTGTACCCTTGAGCTCTTATTCTGTGTTGGCCTCTCCGACTACTGCGAAGTTGACAGATGGGATATATGGTGCATGTTGCGGTCGCTGGTTTCCGATGGCTTGAATCCAAGGTGCACTACTATCAGCGACTTCAAAAGTAGACTCCTCTTCTACCTGGCTTTGTCCAGATGAGGTGCCAATGATGACCATCGAGAGGTGTGCGTCGATCAATAGCAAGACTTCAACGGGGGGCTCACCCGCTCGTACAAAGTAGTAATGAGCACTATACCTTTTCGTGCAGCTGTAGAGAAAAGAATCTGGTCTCAAGAGGGCTCAGAACCGGTTGTTCGATAAGGTCGAGTTACCGAAGGACGAGCATTGGTATCGAATCAGGGGCTAGGACAACGATAGCAAGTGATTGTCATCAAGTCAATGCCATGAAGCGCATCTAAGTGTACTACTGTCGTTTCTGAATGACCTCAAATGCCGAGTGGACTTATCGATACTTGTTTGCCTCGTTTGTCTTCGAGCCGAGACTTTCGAGTTTGGCTTTGTTATTGTTTCGCACTTCACCACTCGCGCACCTTCGCTCTCCAACCACCACCAAAATATCTTCCATCATCGCGCATTTATAACACGAGCCTAACATTACTGGAATATTAACGATTGCGATACTGCACATCAACAGTTGACATCGATCTCTCCTCTCTCACAACCTCATCGTCATCGTTCACAATTCCATCACCAAGCCATCCCATAATTCCAACACCATGCCTGACGTCGTCTGCGCTCAGTGCGGCGAGCCGCTCCTGCACCTCGTCGAGGTCACTCTCCGCTGCAGCATCCACTCCAATTACTCCCACAGAAGTAACTGCGCCACCTGCTTGCTAATGGAAGTTGATGACTGCTGCTTCGATTTAAGTATAACACATGTGGTACTCTCTTCCAACATGACTGACCCCTATTTCAGGTTCAGTGGGAGGTTATGGGCCAGGTCGAAGACCTGCTGATCCAAAAATCGTACATCCGCTGCCCGGATACTCTCGCCGAGATCGAGAATGACATCTACGAGCTTCTGGAGAAGAAATTCATCTACCCTCCTGCAGTCGCCCAGGTCAATGCTGGAAGCGGGTTCATCGATCTTACCAACGACGATGAGATAGAAGTCTTCCAGACTACTCCTGCCGTCCGCTGAGCCAACGCTAGAAACCAATCTGGTGGTACTGCCTGGTTCATGGACCTCACCTCTGACGACGAGATGGACTCTGCCGCCAATTTCACTAAGATCGCCAGGTCTGAGTCCCGCACCCTTTCTCCGGAGCCCCGCCCAACGAGCAACAGACTCGATGTTCAGCTGATCCTTGAGCCCGACAATGCAGCCAACAGTCTTCAGGTCAAGTTTGACGACGGAGAATCGGTGGAGGATCTTGACGACTACTTCGGAGCATCACCACCATCCCTCAAGGTTGGCTCGATCTTCAACGAAGTAATGAGCGAGCTTGAGGGTCAACCCAAGACCGAGCTCGACTCCTCAGAGTAACTCGACTGGGAGCACTGATGGTGAGAAAGCTTGCTGCCTCACCTCATGCCGCTGTTCAAGCTTGACTTCAAGATCAACAAGCCTCGGTCGGCGACTCTATCAGCCAAAGGCGAACATGAAACACTCAACAAGTCCACCTCTACTCTAAGATTAGAGCCTTGATGAAGAACAACACGACAATGCACAGGATGTGTACTCTCTGCGTCGTTCAATCGAGCCCTCATCTACATACCTACCGGTTGTAGATACTATGTTTCAGGGCGATCAAGACCTCTGGAAGCGAGCACCTCAGGGAGTTTCTATAAGCAAGAAGAATTGTTTCTTGCCTACGGCGGGTTCGGGGCTTAGGGGTTTCTAATCACCGTTACTTTTAATATTGACGCTTTTCACGCTGCTGAGATCACTACCGGTACGACTGATATAAAATGGCACTGCTCCCATGATCGCTATCTGTGTCTCTGTGCTGGCGATGTTACTGCGGTTTGTGACTATGATAGCAGCAGGCTGGGATCAATACAGGAACTTCTCAAACACTCCCTCCTAACCTATATAAACCACCCATTCCTCGTCCTCGACCTTCTTTTCTCATCCTATGACCTACCATCCTAGCCTCTTCATTGCCTGTGCTGCTGCCGCTGCCGCCGATTCGTTGTCTTAACGCCGCGACGAGCAGAGAGGGCAAGCCACGAAGTGAACCACGTCGGTGAATCACGATCTACGAGGCGATAATCCAGCTCTCGCATCGAGGGGAAAGATGTCGGTCGTGCAGTTGTCTAGTACGGAATCGTGGTTTTGTCGGCGTCGAGACGGGGCAAGTCCTCTCTGAGTTCCGGTCCTCAATGACCAACCACTGACCAGACAAGCGTTTGTAGCCGCAGCTGCTTTCCCCTTTCTGACTCCAAAGCCTCCCTGTATGTCATTCTCCTTCTTCCGCCTCTGCTCTCTATCTGACATCCTTTGAGTATCATGCGAAGCATGTTTTTCTTTTTCCATCCTACCGATGAACGGCTCATCCAAGCCTGTTCCGAGAGAAACCTCAAGTTAGCCGATGACCGCCCCCAAGAGCAACTCCAAAGGTGCTTGAGCTGGTGGAGAGGAGATTGGAATCCCTCCTCCCCAATTGTCGCGAAGTTATCAAAGCAGACTCAAGTGCGCAGAGCTCTTTGTTTCTCTTTCATTCATCCTCTTCCAACAAAGAAGCCTTTCACCAGTATCGCCAAGCAATTTTCCGATACCGCACCTCGTCCAAGTCTTCTCGTCCTCCTTTCCGTTAATTCAGTCTTTCCGAAGTCATTTCTTCTGGGTGCATACACCATTCCAAAAATCGAATTTCGAGCCTCGTTCTCTTCCGTCAGAAATACATTGGCAAATCACTCTCAAAAAAATAATGAACAAAGATAAAAGACAAAGGAGAGATAAAGAAGAAAAGATGGATGGTCCGCAAAAGAGTAGAAAGAGGAGTCTACGCAGTGTTCCCTGATGACTTGAGTTCTCACAGACTGGCTGCCTTCGTCGCCCAAATCCCAAACGGTCTGGGACCTTTGTCCTGCTAGGAGATTTGTTGGATGCGGCAGTGGTGGGAGCAGGAATGCGAGTGTCTCAGCGTCTGACTTTCGTGCTGGTTCCAGACGGGGCGGCATCTCCAGACCTGTTGCGAAGCCTGGCGTTAACATCATACTCTGCATCGAATAGCGTGTTCAGTGCCTCGATGGTGTGAGGACTCACATCGGGTCCTTCTAGCTCGGCCTCTGCGTTTTCCATATCCTGCTCCTCCTATTCTTCGGTCATCTCTACAAGCTGTTCTGTCTTAGTCTCGACAGCAAAGCCGAACGAAGATGAAATTGGTTGAGATCAGACTCTATTCCAACATCATTTCAAAAAGTTGAAACCTCCGCAATTATATTTCAATTTTGTTGCAGTTTTGTTTCATTTCAATTGAGATCAGGTTACTAGTAATTAGTCTTGGCATCTGGTATCTACCTATCATATAAATGTCATTTGTCTTTCTAGATAGCTATTATAGAATAGCTCACGCCTTATACTGTTCGAAATAGCCTAGAGGGGTACACATACCTATATAACCGTAGGAGAAGTGTAGATTACTAGGTACGTATTAGCTTTTGAAATGCAAAGTGAAACTTTCTGGAAACGCAAATCAGACGCAACATATTTCAAGTCTCAATTTGTTTTGTTTCATGGTTTTCCGCCACTGGAAGTGGCAATTTCAAGAGTAATTTCAAAAAGTGGTTTCAATTTCGTTCAGCTCTGCTCGGCCGCGGCGAGATCCTGCTCTTCCTCTTTGGCCTCAGCGGCATCGATTTGTTGCTCTTCTTCAGCTTCAGCATTGTCAACGTCCTCTTCCTCTGCCGAATCGGCTTGCTGCTCCTCTTCTGCCTCCGCCATCTCAGCGGCATACTCTTCCTCGGCTTCGGCAGTTTCGGTAGCAGTCCAGAACATTTGGGTTTCCTTCCAATCGTCCGGTCTGAATGATGCCAAGTATTCGGAAAGTTCATCTAGGTTGTCGCGTAGGGACGTGCGGGTTCTCTCCACACCCTCATAGGCGCCGTCGGGGTTGAAAAGACACCAGTTGGCGTAACAGTTCTCTGCGTAGTAGCGTCTGTTCTAAGATTTCGTCAGTTCAAGGCTGAGACATGGGCTGTATAGTTTACGTACTTCTGCTTCGTGCCAGTCATCGAGACAGCAGGCGAGAAGGATGTTGTAGCGCAGTCCCGAGTAGAGTGGGACATTGTCTCGATACACGCGATTGATATGCGCAATGCATTCATCATACTGCTCTTCATTGTACAAGTCGATAGCCGTGTCCAGCTCCCGGGCCAGGGACATTGTGGCGAGTGGATAATTTGAGATCGATGTTGGTTTGCAGAGTGACGTTGGTCGAAGAGTGATGCTGGTGTGATTGACGCCTTCTCAGGCAAGTGCAGAGTTGACTCTGGATGGAGTGGAGTGAAGTTGCCCTCCAGTAAAGTCTTGGCTAGAGTGGACTCCAGTGAACTCCAGGCGGGGTAGTAAGTAACGGTATGGAAGGCACCAACCAGGACCACCGTTCGAATCCCGGCAGTACCACGAAAAATCCTATTTTGAGCTTTGTCGTAATCTCTCCGGAGCTTTTACAACGTCGAACATTATAGAACAGAAGCATTTTAAACAGCTGATTCAATGGTTCTAGCTCGTTCTGAAGCATTTCTTGATGCCGAAAATCAGCCTTGGAGTCCACTGGAGTACTGGAGTAATACCATGTCGAATCCACTCCACTCTAGTCCCTACTTCAATCCACTTAACTCCACTCTATCCCTAGATTTTGGAGTGGAGTGGAGTTTTACTCTATCCACCGTCAACTCTGAGCTGCAATTGATGTGTTGTCCGAATCACAAAACGAAATCAAGTCAAATATTAGTTCAAAGACAAAACGAATCATGGAAAAGTTGTCGAGTCCAAACATTGCTCGCTAAAACACCGTTCGCCCCTGCCGAACAATATCATCTCCAATCGCGCTCCCACGTGCCACAAAAGCTCAATCACTCAACAATCTCAGGTCAAGCCTCAGCCTCTACAAATCCCACCCGCAACTTCCAACTCCTATACAATACCCTCCCACCTCCAAGTTCCACCCCCGCTCTAACCCACCACCAGACTTTCTGCTCTCACAGCAGTGCAGCACTCCACCACCCAGAACATCCAGTCTATACAGTATGCAGCTTTTGTGTATCTTTGTCAAGCCGTGGACAAAAACAACGATGACAAGCACGATGACAAGCAACAGCAGCAGTGCAAATGAAACACTCAGGTCCCTTATCCCTAAGTGCTTATCCCTCAATCCTTCCCCACCTCCTGCATCCCCAACAGTAAGTTGAAGTACCTCACATAATCCTCCACCCAATGCACCCACACCACAGCGGTCTTTCAGGAGTGTCGGGTAAACAGACCTGCTACCCTTTCTCTCTGCCCTTCTACGGCGAAGAACCACTTTGCCATACAGAATAGACTGCAGCAATATGCAACACTCTTGTCTCGATCCCTTGACTAACGCCCACTGTCTTTTGTCGGTTAGTCTGGTTTCTGCTCAGGGTTCTTTCTATAGATGTTGTGGAGGTTGCTGTAGGCTCTTGCTTGCAAGGATGATTTGAAGCTTCTGTCAGATCTCCAGTAAGTTGGACTGTTGCGAGTGAGCGTGGGATCTCGTGGTGTGAATGTCAGGCAGGACTGGGTCAATGGAACTGCTGTTGTGGTCAGCGAGAGCGAATGGGGAACTACGTGAAGCCATTGGTGTCGGTGCGACGAACATCTGCTCAGCCCAGTGGAGGTATGTTAGTGACTTCGGATCGGATGAAATACAGACAGAGCCAATCAAGATTGAAGTGAGAATAATATTTCACAAGTCTATCAGTTTTAGGGTATCAGGAAGAAGTTTACATAACAAGGTCGTTGCCCTTGTACTTGAAAAGAGGCTTGCTCTTCTTTGAGCTCGAGAGCGATCTCTCCTCAATCTCGGGTGTGCGCTTAGGGAAGCCGTCAAAGGACTTTGCGTAGGTGGCGACAGAGTGAGCGATGAGCTGGAATGCATTAATTCTCGTCAATTGTGCAGTCAGTTGTACAGCTTTGCTTACCTTGGTGTTGACCTCCCAAGCAGTCAAGTTGAGGTTGGTGATATCATCGCAAAGCTGGTGGTAGCAAGGGTCGTACCATGCTCCAGCCACGCCACCGAAAAGGGCAGCCTCCTCAGCAGTCTTGACACCCTCAGCACCAGTAGCGATACCACCACTGGGAATACCGTTGTCAAGGAAGCCGGCGTAATCACTTCTGCCGTCGAAGGCAATGTAAGTGTAAGGCAAACCTTGCTCCTTGTACCAGTCTTCGTAAAGAATACGGAGCTCACCAGAGCCGACAGGGTTTTCTGCGTTCGTGGCATTATAGATCTGGTACACCCCATTGGGTGAGGCCATCATATCATGAAGGCTGTTAGCACGCTGAATCCTCAAAAATACCTCAAGAGGCATTATTATAGCACTTACCGTAATCCATGAAGAGGCGGACCTTCTGGTTTTCTTCCTCGCTGAGGTTCTCGGCGTAATAGGTTGATCCAAGCAGACCTTCTTCTTCGCCTGCCCACCAAGCGAAGCGGACACAGTTGTTGACCTCGTACTTTGTGAGTTGAGTGGCAACCTCAAGGAGAGAAATGGTTCCAGAACCGTCATCGTTGATGCCGGGACCGGGAGCCACGCTGTCGCTATGGCCACCAAGCATGACACAGTTCTCCGGGTCGCCGGCAGTGGTCTGGGCGATGACATTGGTAGTTTCGATCTCGTCGACAGTAGCATCTATGTAGGCAATTGCATCCAGCTTGGTACCATTTTGAAGTCTTGCAACATAAGGAGCAGCCTCCTCGGCAGAGATACCGAAGGTAGCCACATGGTTGGGCGAAGGGGAGCCGAGAGTTCCAGAAAGATCACCTTCAGCGTTGTTATAGATGACGGCGGCATCTGCTCCAGCTCTGCCAGCGTTGGCTGACTTGTCGCCGAAAGAACAGGTACCACGCTTGATGAAGGCAATGGCACCAGTCGTGTTAACGGGGAAGTCACCAGCAGAGCAGCCTCCGTTTGGTACCAAGAGAAGTTGTCCGTAGACGGGTTCGTGGCCTTTAGTAGCAGGTGTCAGGCTCATAGCTGACGCTGACTTAGGGACATCATGTCCGATGACCAAACGCTCCTCGAAAATGTTACCAGTGACAGCAGGGAATGTCTGATTGGTAATGTTGTAGTAATCGCCGAGCTTGGCGATTTCTGAGTAGATGTAGTCGACAGTTCCGACGTGGCCTTCCAAGGTGGTCAGTATGTTGTAAGAACACAAAGAGGTGATTTCTACGAACCCTTGCTACCAATGACTCTGGTAGGGTGGTTGTACTCAGGAATACTGAGATCTGCAACTTTGGCTAGTGCTTCTGCACGGGCAACCAACTTGGTGATGTCAATGTCTGCTTGGAGTTTCTTGGTGTCTATGGTGGTGCCATTGGTTCCATTGGTAGTGTTGTAAGACGGTCCAGTATATACTGGATATGAAGGAGTGGACGGATAATCATCAGCAGCAACGATAGGAAGTTGTCTAGCCGAAGCAACGGCAGCAACACATGCAAGAGTAGTACAAGCACGAAGAATAGCCATGATGACGGTAACACAAGTAAAACTGATGATGAGAATGAGAATGGGGCTGAGAAAGGATGATGATGTTCGGGAGAGAGGGAGGTCTTATAATGTCTGAATATGAAGAAGGTACGTGATTCAAGGAAGTCACGAGAATGCTTTTCTGATAAGGTTGTCATGCAGATCGACGCTCGTACCTGGCCGATCATTGCCGAGATCGGCGAAACACCGGATAGCGATAAGAGGTCATGCTTGCACTCTCCCGACATGCCTTCCTGCCTCTATACACCTTGAACATGTTGTTCATGTCTCTATGGCTCGTCACTGTAGTGTAGACATGCAGCCTCGTCTTCGATAGATCTCAACATCTCAGAACAACGTTCAGGTCACTGATCTCAAGCCATATCAACTCTACGCACGCAAGAACTCCCAAGACTTCGCCGCATCGCTCCCGTCGAAGAAAGCCAAGAACTTCCTGCATTGAACTTCACGCAAGGTCATCTGGGCAACCACACCTCATCCAGAAGGTGATCAAATGTCTCTGTTATTCTTCCCCTCTCCACAAGACTCCACCTACTAAATTCCCCCTCTGTACCTCCCAATTCCACGATAGCGATTTCTAGGCAAGCATCCACTGTACATGGGACGTAGCTTTCAATGCATATTTTGCCGTCTTGGCTGCTTTTGCGTGATGGTCGAGGATATGGACGTTTGAGGAAGGAGCCGAGACATTTGCTGAGAATCGCTTGGTCTGGGTTTGCTTGACCTGCTTATCACAAATTGGCTACAGGGGGCTGAGTCTCGCGAGTCGTCTTGGCTGGCGGACTTGGCGGCATGGGACAATATCAGATGTGTATCTCGCCTTCTGCAGGGCTTGGGATATCAGCCGAGGATGGTGAGTGAGATGTGTTCTAGCGAGGAGGCGAATTGTTCTATCGTGATACACGTCCTCTTGTACTTCCACTTCCTTGTTTAGTAGACGCCTAGATCTAGAAATACGCCTGGCACTTTGACAGAGTACTGTATCCTTTGACGACTATGCTATGGACTTTTTGAGTACTCGGTGCGAAGTCATGAACGTGAAAGATGAAATGCCATTACCAATGCTGTCTTGTAGTTACCAGATGCCTTTCTTCCAAAGACAACCCCAACGCCTTCATGCAAACGTGAAAAGGGCAGGTAAGTAAGAAATCTAGATAGCTCTGGCAGCTTCACCAGCAGCATCGGTCTCCTCTGCTCTTTGTCTAGCCTTTCCCTTTCCAATACCACCCTCACCAACACCCATTCTCTTCGCGACATATCGTTGAGCGACAACACCAATGGAGAGTGTTAGAGTCTCCTGGATCCACTCAGACACCCACTCGCGAGGGTCAATGCCGCCAGACTCGACAATGTCGCGGATGCTTTCAGGCAAAGTCTCGGGGTTCTCGGGGTCGGGTGATGAAGCGTCTAGCCATTGGGTCCATTGTGCCGGGAAAGATTGCGATAGAGAGCTGAATGAAAGAGAGTGAATGGGATCGTGGAGATAGATGGCGAACAAAGCAGTCTCTTCTTCGGCATCAGGCTCAACGACGTCGCTCTTGGGTTCGTCGGGCTTGGGAGCTGCGGCGAACAGCTCCTTTGCAGCAGATTGTGTCAAAGGCTGGATGGCGAGGAAGATGTCTGAGCTGCGAGTAGGGTTGGACTCTGACAGAGTCTGTGTCGCCTGCTTTGCGACTTCTTCAACTCCACCGCGAGCAGAGAAGAAATCGGTCGCATAGGCTTCGGCGTTGGCTCGACATAACTTGGTGCCTTCAGTCAAGCCCTTGACTGCACCGAGGCTACGTTGTGTTGACTGCTCACGCCACCAAGGACCATCAGTCCATGCGCCACTGCCTGTACCCAGGATGTTGCCGCGGTAGGCCAAGTCCGAGGAGCTGCGGCCCCTTTGACGAGATTCTGAGCCACGTTGGATTACGAGGAGATCGCCTCCTTCGACTTGTTGCATGACGCGCGAGAAGACCTCATAGATGATAGGGTCGAGAGAAGGGTATGCTTGCAAGTCGTGTGTGGTGTGGATGATGAGGCGCTCGTGCTGGGCAATCGGAGGAGCGATTGTCTCGAGCAGAGAGGTGAAGGTGGGCAGAGCCATGTTACGCACATTACCTCCGTAGGCTTTCAAGCTCTCGACATTGACATTGTGACGCAGCTGCTCAGCATACTTGAGCACTTCGGGATTGCCGCGCACCTCCTTGACTGCTGCCTCGGCCTGCTTGACGGCAGCACTGGCAGCGCTAAAGACGCTTGCTCCCCATCCGCCGAAGCCCCATCCGCCAGCTTGGGCTTTTTGCTCTTGCTGCTTCTCTTCTTGTTGTTGTTGAGGCTGGTCGTTGGGAGTCTGGCTCTGGTGATAGCTGCGGGCGCTTTCGGTGCTCTTGCGGGCCTTGGATCGGTCTTCACTGGTGCGTTCACTGGGAGGGCCGGAGCTCTGAGGAGTGTGTTCGGCTTTCGATTTTGTTCCAGAGGCGGTAGAGCTAGAGAGACGCGGTGTCTGTGGGCGCGAAACAGGACGCGCAGCTGCCAGGGCAGTGAGCTCTGCTAGCGGGTCGTCATCTTCGACTGTTCCTGCTCCTGCCTTTCCTGAAGAAGGAGCTGTGGCGTCGGCTGAGGGAATATCCTCGAACTGGGCAAGGAGCTCCTCGTCTGTCAACTTCTTGGACATTGTTGATTGTATGTGATTGGGCTGGACAAAGTCTTGTGTAGATGAAGCTCGTGCTGCCTCTGGATTGTTCCCTGAATGAAGGTCGAAATCGTGGGGAGAGGCGCTAGCTTAGACTCGGCTAGCGCCCGTCGTTAGCCGCCGTCGTCTGTCATTGGCTGCTGTCAAGCCGTGTGGACCCAGCCTTGGGACTACGAGTCCGGAAATCAATCCACACACTCGAAAAAGACTATCATTCAAGATATACTCCATCAAATCACTTGCAGTCCTCGTTGATCGCATCTCAGAGACATCCTCTACACTCTGTACAATTCTCTGCCTTCTACTTGCCAACTCGCTTTCTGCCGGCTCTTTTTCAAACTCCGCGCGGCAATTTTGCTCGCTTAAACGTTATTCTCCTTTGCTTTCTTCACTACATCATCCAAACTTGGCCTCATTTCTATCACTCGAGTCCATCGAGGCTTGGGTAATCTTTGGTTGCTTTCCTATCATTTCCTTCGCGGTTTTGGTGTTTTGAACAAGCTCCTTCGGCCTTGGTTGGTCCTGGCTTGCCACAACAATAGTCTCGACATCGGCATTGGCAATCAACCACTTTGATATACGATGCGAACGAGGACTTACAGCAAACCCCAATTACCCCAAATCAGCCCCTCTCTAACTCGCTCTACCCGATCAAACAACATATCCTTTCCCGACAAGATGGATTCAACTATGCCCAAGGCCCCCAACTATGCCGAGACAGATCCCGTGTCTCTGAGGTGGCTCAATGACCATACCTTCGTTATCTCCGGCATTGATCAAGAAACTCTCGAAACCTATGAAGCCGAAGAGCAAGCACGAAGCTTCAACAAACCTCAAAGTCCGAATGATCGCCGTGCTGCCAGGAGAGCCCGACGCGAAAGCGCTCACGAAAATATCTTCTTCACCGGCCTGGCTTCAAGTCAGAATGGTCAGACCAAGAAGAAATCCGAAGGCCCTGAATCTTTCGTGGATTACTTGAACGAGTCACAGGAGATTGCTTCATCCAAAAGTCTTCGTCCAACGATATCCTTTAATGGCAATGGAGACACAGCATCTGATAACGACGAAATCGACAAGGAGGACGACGCCGATGACGATGATCACGTGTCAAACAACTTTCAACCTTTGCCGCGAGGTATCAATCTGTCGAAACGAGGGGGCACTGTGAAACGACGACGACGAGGTGGTGCCCAATCAACATCACGACAGCCATCCCGTGAGCCTTCGCCTGAGCTTGCTCTTCTGGCAGCAGAAGATGATGTCGTAAGCGACACTGATCTACCGTCACCCTTCACAGATGAGATATTTGAGGATCCCAATCTACCAGACGATGAAGCTCAAGCACTCTACAACAAAATCTACGCGCCCATGACACAAGCAGATGTCTTCATCAATCCTCTGATCAAGTTTCTGCCCGGTCAACGTTCTACGGACAACTTGTATGTTCTGGCTGCAAATACTGCCGCCGCACTACGAGCATGGCAAGACGAGTATCTAGAACTCGAAAAGATCACTGCACCACATGCTGCCATCCCTCGCAAAGCTGCGACTGGACAGCGCAATCCCATCGACTACATGACATACGAAGATCAAAAGGAAGCAGATCTTTACGACTACGTATTTGATGCGAAGAAGGTCGGTATGCAAGATCCTATCGCCCAGAAAGTGGTTAGAGACGCTTCTGGCAGGGAACTACGCACTCGCCAACCTCGAGGTCAGGCCAACAAAGAAGCTTCTGCAGCTGCTGCGGCTGTTGTTCCTGAAGAGATCGTCACTGGCAGACGGGCTAGGAAACCGGTTGCCAAGTATGACGGTGTTGTTTCGACCGAGCAAGCCATGGGAAGAAAGCGAGGAGCAGAGGCGATGAGTGAGACACCAGAAGCCGAGCCTGTGTCTAAGAGAGGCAAAACGACCGGTCGTGGACGCGGCGGCCGAGGTGGTCGTGGAGGCAGAGGCGGAAGGGGAGGTCGCGGTGGTGGAAGAGGCGGTCTGATCAGCAAGCGTCTTCAAGAGTTGCGCGAGGAGAGTGCTGCAGTTTCAGTTTCTGCATCTGAAGATGAGCTCTCTGGCTCAGATGCGGGCAGCGTGCCGCCAGACACCCGCGAGAACAGTCCAGTATATGAGCAAATGCCTGCGACCGGGACTACCACGCCTGGGCTCGCTGATGAGTCTCAGATTGACCCACAGAGCGAGGACGGTCCGTCACTCACAGCTAGTGGTAAAAAGAAGGGACGGCCAAAGGGCAGCAAGAACCATCACAAGAGATCAGACGCCGGCATTCCCAAAGGCCCCCGTGCACCAAAATCTCAGGGCGCTGGTACACCGAGTTTTGGAGGACCGAATTCAGATGTACCTGGCAGTGCAGAGACCAGCCTCACGCCTGGATCTGCCGACACGACGCCTGTGGGACCAGCACAAGCAGGGGCACCGGCCGTCGACCCGAAACGCAAAGTTCCCAGAAGCGAAAAGCGATCCAAGAGTATGGTAGAATGGTGGGCTCGCCGCAAAGCCAAGGAAGCAGAAGATAAGGCACGCGAACAGGAAGCACAAGCAGCTGAACGTCATCGTGCTGCTGAAGCGCATGCTCGGTACATGTCTCAACACGGCGGGTTGATCGCTGCACAACAGCAAAGTCATCAGCAACATCAGCATCCTCACCAGCAACATCAACCGCCTCCGCAACAGCAGCAATTCGGCGGCTACACGGGACCTTACCCACCAACAGGTGTTCTGCCTCCTCCTGGCCCACCTCAGCAGATGCCTCAACACGTGCCTCAACACTGGGGCCCTGGCTTTGCACTACCAAGCATTCAAGGTCCTGGTGGCCTGGTCTGGCATCAACCGGTGCACCACCCAAATCAAAACCTACCCCCCATTCAACAGCAGCAACCTCCACCATCACAGCAACAGCAACAACAAGGACCACCTCAAGGCCAACAAGCTGGACAGCAAGGACCAGATGGGCACAGAAGAGATCAGCATGGATTCGTCAGGAGCTTTTGACGGTGATGAGAGGTGCTTCTCGAAAACATCTCTCGTTAATAATTGTCAGAGTAGGATTTATAGTATGCAAGCGCTGAGACGTTGTGACTCCGCCGCGGATGGAGAGCATATCTATAGAAAAGTGTAATAACAGTCTTTCCCTTGTTCAACAAAACTACTGCGTGAGTCACTGAACTATGCTATGCCGAAGAGGTTTCTTGCCGAATGCCCAACGAATCGTCTTGTGAAGATTGCTACCAGAAGTCTCACCGGGTTGGGAAGGACTGATCACAAATTATCCAATTAGACAAGACTACCATGAATCAATCTGAATCTAGCAAGATCGAACAGCTCAACGATGGACCCCAATTCACAACGAGTGGATGTACAGACTTATGCATTGCGATGAGATGTCGAGGGCGATGAGGTTTAGACAGGGTGGGCCCAGGTACCAAGACAAGAGATCGGCGTCGGAGCTTCCGTAAACATAAGCCGACCAAAAGTTACAGAAAGACTCACAAAGTTTCACATGCTCATCCCACCTTCCACTTCGACTACATTTACCACAATTCCCGCGCCTCCCTTTCTCGTCACAACACAGTCCCAAATAATGGCGGCAAAACTGGAAGAAGACAGCTCGGAGCTGTACGAACGCTGCACCAACGCCGCCCTCAACTCTCCAGAAGGACGCGCCAAAATCTTCGGCCAGGATGAATTGCTCAAGATGGGTGTCGTGGATACCGCACAAGCCCTGCTGGAACTGCTGCAGGGTTTGATGGATGCGCAATTGGTGCGGCTGATGCAGATGGATGGAAAGATTTGCTATGCTTTGCGCAAGAAGGATGATGCTGCAAAGTGTGTACTCCCATGTCGACCGAGACACAAGAAGGAGGAATGCAATGCTGACAGATGGCAAACAGGATCGTAACGCTCAACGACGACGAACGCATGGTCTACAACCAAATCGAGAACAGCGGCACCAACGGTACCTGGACAAAGACGATCAAACAACGCACCAACATCCACCAAACCACCGTCACCAAAGCCATGAAGACTCTCGAAAGCAAGAAGCTCGTCAAACCCGTAAAGTCCATCAAGAACCCCGCTCAGAAAATCTACATGCTACACCACCTCTCGCCAAACGAAGATGTCACAGGAGGTCCCTGGTTCAGCGACGGAGAACTGGATGTGGAGCTCATCGCTATCACCGCCGAAGCCGTAATCCATTTTATCGCCCAAAACAGTTGGAAAACCGTCTACATCAAGCGCGAACCCACTCCAGAAACCAACAACATCTCCGCAGACGGCACCACAAAAAAGAGAAAGAGAAACGATGCCGGAGATATCGAAGGCGCACACCCAAAGTCAAGGAGATCGGGCGGCTACGAAACACAAATCTCCTACCCAGCAGGATGGCGCCACTATCCGACCCTCTCCGCAATCCACCACTTCATCATCGAAGCCAATTTCCTGAAAGAAGGCGGTAACCTCGCCGAATCTGATCTTCAAAATCTGTTGGACGTGCTCATCTTTGATGAACGTATCGAAAGAATCGGAAATGGATATAGGACTTGTAAAGGCGTGTATGGTCCTACAGAGGCCATGAAGAACATCTCGCAGGGAAGGGCGGCGGGAGATGCGGTCGAGGATGAGGAGGGTAATGGCTTGAGTCAGGCGCCTTGTGGGAGGTGTCCTGTGTTCAACCTTTGCGAGGATGGCGGACCCGTCAATGCGAAGAATTGTGAGTATTTCCAGACTTGGCTGAGGGCTTGAGTGTTCTCCTTCTTCTGGTCTACGATCTGCTTCACTTCTGGCATCTTTCCGGCGCTTCTGCATGGTCTTGGTGGATTTGCATCTCTCCTGGCGTTCCTTGCTCTCTTTCTAGCATCATCTCTTTTTCCCGCGCTGCTCAAGTGCTGACAGTGCATGCGTATATCCATATCTCTTCACATCCGTTCTCCATCTCTACCTTTTCACACCCACCACCACAGAACCAAAAACAAACGCTCATCTTTTCTATTCCCAACTCATCTTGTACCTCTGCTTGCATGAGGATCACTCGAACAAAGCATTGAACCACATGATCCGCATTAGCCAGAGCGCCTCCATTGCCTTGCTTTTACTATTGAGCTCAGAGGAACAAGCATTACACGTCGCTTGAGCTCAGAAGTTGACTCTCCTCCTCAAATGCATTTGATCCGACTTTTACGTTTCCCGCCCGAGATATATATACTTCTGCTCAAACAACCCTTGCAAAATGGTATCTCCTTTAAATATGGCAAATATCGCCGCCTCGCCATTTCCTCGATACTTTCTGGAGAGATCTCTCCAACGGTAAATCAAAATGCTAAAGTTTTTGATTCTGGATATATGGAATATTAGAGTTCAGTTTGGTTATTTCGGAGGAGGACTAGATGGATTGTTTTAGTTTTGTATAAGATGGTTTTCTGTTGTGGACGCGTAGTGATTCTTTCGCAATCTGCACGGCTATTACTACGCGGACCTGGACTCAGGGGAAAGGGGAAAGGGGTCCAAGCTGCTGCTGCTATTGTTGTTGCTGTTGTTGAAATCGCCTTTCCAATCAACTTTCCAATCAGCGGAAATCAAAGGGAGGGAAGCAATGAGGTCCATAACATCCATCCGATCCCACCTCAACTGCTTTCCGATCGAAACCGCTGTGATCGTTGAGAGCAGATAGTGCAGATCTGAAAAACACACCATGTCTGTCTTTTCGTCGTGAATGACCAACTAGACCACAGCCGAACCCATCACACGCAGAAGGAAAAAAGCTCAGTAGCCCTAGCCCAGCCCCTTGAAAACAGCAAAATATCAATATCGGGTCAATAACCCACATATCCCCAGTCTGCATCTCATCACTCATGTCCTCGTATCCCCTGATCTTATACCCCAATCCACCTCAAGAAAGCAACAAATGAAAATTCACCGACCTGATCACCGTACTTGCGTTTCGCTCCCTTCTTGAGCACAGGGCTTTCTGGTCACACACTCCATGACTCTTCTTCTAAGGATTCGTTTTGTGAGCGATATCACTCTATCGAATGTATGAGTGTTTTATATACCCTAGCCTCATCGACCACTGAGTCAAATAAAAAGTCAATGTGTATAAATGAGTGGACTTTTGTACATCACAGGGCGGGAAGACATGGTTGACTTGACTTGGAGAGGGTTTATTATCAATCGATGCTTGGCCAGAGGAAAAGGAGCAAACACCATGACACAAAGGCAGCGACAGAACCCAGATATGAAGATTTAATCGTTGATTCTTGCGCGATTCATCATTATAGACAGAAGCGTCTGAACCTCTTGCTCCTGTATCAAAGACCCGCTTCAACACGAAGCTATACTCCCAAGTCATCCATCTACACCATCCTCGAAGCACAGCACAGCAAACCTCCCTTCCTCGAAGCATCAACAGAAAGAAGAAGAAAAAGAACTCCACCCATCTAGCCATCTTCTGCCAACATCTAAAGTCCACCATACACAGCAAGTGCCTTTTGCGCCAACGCTCCAAAATCAAGCTTTCCCTGCCCTTCGGGCATATACTCTCCAGAAGCAATACAATGCACCTTCATATTAGGGTGATACTCCAGATTCGGCAGAAGCTTGGGCGTGATGAGGAAATATTGTGACGTGTGTTCTGAGCAAGCGATATCCACCATACGTGAATGCACCATACGTTCGTTGCGAGGATCCATTCCTTGGTTGATCTCGTCGACGACGCGGAAGGGTGCGCGGGCTAGACTTTGCAGGGCCATGAGGTAGAAGATTGTGGAGACTGCACGTTCGCCACCGGATTGACGGTGAGAGTCGAGGACGGATAGTTGTTCGTTTTCTCTATTGTGTCGCTGTTAGTGATGTGTTTATGAAAAGGAGATGTTGGTTTTGCATACCTGAATTTGACCTGAATCTGGATGGCCCATTTGTTGAAATCGTCATCTTCCTTGTACACCGCAACTTGACCGGCACAGTTGATCTTTTCGAAGTTTTCGCTAAAGGCATCACTGATCTGGCCGATGAGTTGGTCAAGCTCTGGTTCCCATTTCTGTCGGATCTCGTCGATGTTTTGTTGTACTTCCACGAGATCATTCTCAATGTTCTCCAGCTTACGCTTCGCACGCTCGATTTGGACAGCACGATCCTCGTACTCACGGAGAACACGCGGGTCGCCCTCATGTACCATCTCGAGTCGTGCTTTGGTGCTGTCGATCTCGGCCTCGAGCTCTTCCAGGCTCAGCTGGTCGTATTCGGGCCAAAGCTCTTGTTCTCTATCGGTCATATTGTTGCGCAACTCCTGACATACATTGTAAACTTCAGTTGCTACTCTCTTGAGCTGATCCTTCTCATTTTCCAAGATCTTGACGTCTTTCGCCCTTTGAGCGAGTGTTCGTCGTACTTCCTCGTTGTGTGCTGTGAGAACTTGGCAGTCTGATTCAGCCTCAATTAATGCAAGATTTGCATGCAGATGATCTGTCTCCAGCTTTTGTAGACTCTGAACTGATGACGCAAGAGTCAGGGCGTCTTGAGCTCTGTCGAGGGCAAGTTTGTCTGCTTTCTCCTTGATCGCTTGTACACGAGCCTGGTAGCTTGCATGGCGTTCTTCCAGCCCATCGCGTTTGGTGACGAGACCAGCAATCTTGACAGGGATCTTCTGCCATTGCGATCTGGCGTCTTGAGCTCTCTTCTTTTCGTCTTCAAGATCCTTCTTCTGGTTGTCGAGATCTTTGTGTTCGTGTCCGTAACGTCCACTAGCAGCTCTGTGGGTATCGGCCTGTCGCTTGACATGCTGGAGCTCGTCGGTGAGTTCAGCGATGGCGTTTTTGTATTCCTGTTCGGCATGTGTGTCCACGGGTTGGGAAGTGAAGAATCGCGCTTGTCGGATACGTGCTGTGCGTGTCGATGTACCAGCATCGCCATACTCTCGTCTCTTCACGACGTTGTAGGTTTCGGTCGGAGTTGCCCAGTTTGTGATGTTGCTGTTCATCATTCCATCGAACTGTTCAGTGCTCAACTCTTGGAACGCGACACCGTACATGTGGATGTTTCTGTTGTCACAAAGCATGCTGAGAATTTCATCAGGTCCATCGATGAGGTCCAAGATATAGGTGTTCAAGCCAAGTTGTCGTAGTTCGTTTTCAGCATATGGCCTTCTCCATTGGCTTAGAGGTGTGTCCAGCATTCGCAAGTTGATGTCGGACAACCTTTGTCCGTCGAGAAGTTCGCGCTGGAGCAGGTTGAAGTCGGCTTTGTCAGTCATGGTAATACAAACCATATCTGCTTGATTGAGTACCGACTCGACGAGGTTAGCATGCTTCTGGTCCTTAACAGAGCATTCGAGAATGGCCGGTCCAAATACTTTGCCAGTGAAGACATCTCTGTGACTCTGAATCCAGTCCCAGGCTTTGGCAGTATCCGGAGAGGCGTTGGTCAGCTTGTTGACTTGCTGCCCGGCTTTGGATCGTAGCTGTCTGAGATTGTTCTCCGCTGCGGTGATGCGCTGTTTAAGTGAATTGGCTTTAGTAGCTTGATCGTCCTGCTTTCGATTTTCCTCTTCGGCAGAATCGAGTTTCTCACGTTGTTGGCGCGTGATGTCTCTAATCTGTTCGTTGATTGCAGCAACATCCACATTGGATGGCTCATTCTCAAGTTGACGTTGCAGATACTTAATCAGACCGTCGAGACGAGCACGCTCCTGTTTTGATGTTTTGACGGTTTTCTTCTCAGCTTCAACCTCAGCTTCACAACCTTTGATTGCTTCCGCCACGTTTTTCTGCTTCTTAACTTTCGCTTTGATGTCCTCTTGTGCGCGTGTGACCAGACGTTGGCGACGCTTGACAACTGCATCAATGGCCTTGACATATTCATCCTTCGCATTTGCAGCGGCCAAAGCAGGCTCGCACTGTTGCTCAAGCGCAGCCAATTCATTCTTGGCATCCTTCCAACGATCCTTGGATTCAATGTATTGTTCTTTGCCGAGGTTGTATTGAGGGAAGGGTTTGTATGTTTCGAGAAGTTTGAGCTTTTCCTGTTGCTCTGCACGTTCACGCAGGCGCTCAACATCACCACGTTGCATGTTCTGGCGACCCTCGAGATTTTTGAGGTTTTCGGTCATTGTGACTTGGTCGGCCTGGTGTTTGCGCTGGTCATTGCGCATGGCCTTTAGCTGATCATGCCAATCACTCATGTAATCTGGAGCAGCGGCTCTTTGAGTTTGAACAAGGAGCTCGATAGGATCCAGGGCGGCAAATTCGACGACACGGTCCTGAGGAAGGAACTGACACAAGTTGTCGACTTGGATAGAGAAGGAGCGGCACAGCTCGGCAACCGCCTTCTGAGTGCTGGTCCTGCCATCTATCATGAAGAAGGTCTTGTTGTTCGAGTCTCTTTTGATGATACGCTTGATAACAGGATTTGTGCGGTGACGGGCAGGATCACGCTCCAGTTCAATCTCGATTTCGGCTTCTTTCATGCCATGTTTGACGAATTCCGAAGGATCCTTGGCTCGTCCGAGGACGTCAGGTTTGGCTCCAAGGCCGAGACAGATTGCGCAGACCAGAGTACTCTTTCCAGTGCCGTTGGGACCGATGATCATGTTCAAGCTGGGACCAGGAAGGAATTCGGCCGAGGTGTATGTGACGAAGTTCTTCATTCCGACTCTGACGATAGATCCAGGTGAGTGTACGAGCGGTTCGGTGCCATTCTGTCCATTTTCGTAGCTTGCAGGAAGTAGAGGAGCCTACAGGACTTTGTGAGTGAAGGTCTCAGTCGCAGAGCGTATGCGACAATACCTGCGAGCCATTGCCATTCAGACGTGGGCGCTTATCTGAAGAAGGCGACGAGGCGTCCAGATCACTTTCATCTTCAACATCGCGCGGCCTTCGCATGGGCACAACTCCAGGCATGTTTGCGACTTGCGACGACAAATAATTTCGAGTCGTTGGATTGATATGCGCAAGTGCTGCCTGACTGTTGGATTTCGTGAGGGGGACGCGCCTTTGCCGACGCGACGGGAAGTGGGATGCGCGATGACCTCCACGACCCATCAAACTGCCATTTTTGACCATCACAAGGCAAGAAGGCAATAAAATCTGATCAATCGTTTCGCATCCAGAGTGAAGGCACTGAGAACTGCTTGACATGCGTTCTCACTCTAAGATCGATCAAGGATTATGATCGACAAGTAGTGACTACAAGAATAAAGCTGGTGTACAAAGCTCATGCTCTCCCATGGCCTTTCACTTCCCCATCCCAAAACGCCCCTATGGTGGTATCAATAAGCCATGCACCCGCTAGTAATCCCTCAAGATAGAATCAACACTGCGAGACCCCTAATCATCACCACTATCATTATCGTCCACGAAACTTCCATCTACACTCTCTTCGCCAGCAATACTAGTCTGCAAGCTTGCCGTACTGCCAACTCTTTGCAGCTTCATGCGTTTGCGTAGAGGTGTGTTGTCTTCGTCATCGCCTAACTCGTCTCTTTCCCTTTTGTCTGATTTGGCGTCTGACTTGCCAGGTCTCTTTCCGAGTTTTCCTGAGCCTTTGACGTCTTTCTTCATGCTTTCTTTGAGGCCGCGTTTGAGGACCTTCTTGCGCACGCCTCCTGACTTGATATCGTCCTCATCCTCGTCTTCATCTCCATTCTTAGATCCGCGCGAATTTGGTGTTGGTGTGCCGCCCCTGCTGCCCAATGGTGAAGCTCCATTTGCGTTGTTAAGACGAGCAGCTCTGGCGCCTCTTCCTCCGATTCCCAAGCATTTTTCTAGATGTTGAGCGAAGCGTGTAATGAGCAGACTGCGCTTGCAGGATGGACATGTGTGCCAGGGAATATATGTGCCGCCTTTGAGTCTCTCTCCAACCTTTGCGGCTTTCTTGTCCACAGGACCACCAGTGTTGGGTTGTTCGCTAGCCGTAGGTGATGGAGGCGCAGTACCGTGTTCTTTTGAAGCGTTTGATTCCGCCTTCATTCTTTCGCGCTCTTTCTTGGTCGGTGGCTTGTCGCTGCCAGCGACTGGGAATGGGTTGCCATAGATGTCGTGGCCTGGTCGCGTTGACCAGGGGATGTGTGTGCAGTATTGAATCTTCTTGGGAGGGTTCGCGTTCGCTAGCGGAGGATCCAGGAGACGTGGGAGGTTACATGAAGGGCAGATGGGCAAGCCTGTTGAAGGGTCCACGGTCCGTAGGAGTAGCTTCTCGCGGCGATGGGTTTGAAGGACGAGGTCGTGGATGACGGTGAAGAGGCAGTCGTTGACGACACTTTGCGTCTATCATCGGATTAGTATTCAGCCATGTCAGGGCAGATTCTGGCGCATACAAAAGACGCAAGGTCGACTTTCGCTTCCTTGTCCGAAGACATTCTGATTGTTGCTGGCGACTAGTGCTCTAGTGGACTGTCGCGACTTCCGGTGTGTCTGTTGAAATGACGGAATATTGCGATTCTGTCGCCTGGTAGCTCTCTTGAAGTGCAAGAGTACGCTTGGGTTTACCAGTTGAGATGATGCAGAGTTGCTCTGTGACATCTGCATGCGACTCAAGGGACGACTCCTCGGCTGCTCTTGACCGAAACCCCGGACGCCATTTTTAGCTTCCGCGCAGCTCTTTGCGGGGGGCTCTGGCACAAGCATGTGAAGAAGCTCAAGGTACAAATGACAGAAGAGAGAAAGCATGTACATTTGAAAATCATGCCATTCTACATATCAAGCCATCTAAGCTAGATAGCCAATCCTCGTTCGAATTTCCGTCCTCCATTCAAACAATTCAACCCAGCAACTTCTATGTGCCTGTGAACCAACGCAAAAAAGATAACGCCTTGTATTGATACAACAACCTACCATGACCTGTTTTATCCATCTATGACAGAGGAATGCCCTCGTACTCGGCGTAGCCAAGAGCGAGGTTCATGTTCTGCAAGCACTGCGTGGCAGCACCCTTGAGAAGGTTGTCAATGGTGGCGTTGATGACAACGCGCTTACCGCTGCTGTGTACTGCGAAACCACCGATCTCGACTCCGTGCTTGCCGGAGATGTTCTTGACCAGAGGGCTCTCGCCAACGACCTTGACGAGCTTCTCGCCGTTGTAGCGGTCTTGGTAAAGTTGACGGATGTCACGAGAGGCCATGGTGTCGGCCAAGGGGATAGAGATGGTGTGGTGGATACCGGCGAACCAGACAGCGACGTGGGGGATGAAGCCAATCTCGCGTCCGAGTTGGGCGCTGATCTCGCGCTCGTGAATGTGGTCAGTCAGACTGTAAGGAATGAGGTTGTTGGTGAGGTTGTCGACGTTGTTCTTGGGGCTGGGCTTGGTGCCTGCACCTGAGTAACCAGAAACACCGAAAACAGTGGGGTTGGCAGGAGCTGCTGCGAGGTAAGGAACAAGAGGGGCAATACCAAGCTGGGCGGCAGTAGCGTAACATCCAGGGTTGGCAATACGAGTGGCACCTGCAATCTTGCTACGCTTGACGAGCTCGGGCAGACCGTAAGTCCATGATGAGTCGAAACGGTAGTCGGCAGAGAGGTCAACAATGACAGACTCCTTGTGGCTTGAAGCCTCGATAGCGTCAACGAAAGGCTTGCAGACACCGTTAGGAAGAGCCATAACCCAGCAATCAATCTCACCAGCATCAGCCATGCGGCGAACATCATCAGGAGAGAGGTTCTCGTATGTGATGTCGCGCTTGGTGTAGCCAGCAAGCTTCTTGCCCTTGAGCTCACGCGATGAAACGTGACGGAGATCCATGTTGGGGTGACGGTTGAGAAGGTCAATCAGAGCCTGGCCAGTGTAGCCACGGGCACCGATAAGAGCGACCTTGGAGGGGTAGTCCTTGTCCTGGTTCTTGATACCAAGAGGAGGGTTAGGGTTGGTGGTGGTGGCGTAACCACGTCTGGAGGGGACGCCAAAGGTGCTGCGAACACGCTGCATGTTGCGCGAGGAGAAAGAGCTGGTCGAGAAGGATCTGGTCTGTTGTCCGAGGGACTCTCTGTGCTGCTGCAGTCTCTGGGCGACATCCTTGATTCTAAGGGCGCCAGATGCGGCGCGGTGGAGCTGGCTCTCGAGGTTGTTGTCACCGAACATCTGTCTACCGTGTTGGATGAACTCGGCCATCAACTCACGGACCTCCTCAGGGGTCTCAATGCCGTACCAGAAGAGAACCTCACCCTGGCGAGCAATGCTGCCATCAGCCTTCTCGGAGAACCATGTCAAGTTCTCGTCGTCCTGCTTGACGGTCCAAGCAAGCTTGGGGTAGTCGTTCTTCAAGTGCTGGAAAACGTTATCGGCGATGTTGGAGAGCCATGCGGAACGGGTCATGGTCAGAGTGGCCAGGTGAGCCAGGCCGCTGGAAGAAGTAGCAGAATCAGGAGGAAGGACAACAGCAAGTGCCTCCATACCCTCGTCGTAGTAAGCGGCGAAAGTCTTGCCCTTGAGGCTGTCAAGGTAGCGGTCTACAACGGCCTCAGCATCAAGACCCTCACGATCGCGAACAAGAACCTGCTTGAGCTTGTTCATGTCAGGGAACTCGGCCAGCGAAGCAGCCTTGTGGAGCTTGGTACCACGGCGGATAAGGGTTCCGGCACCGGTGTGGGTGAACAGCTCGCGCTCAAGACTCTCGGGGTGGATGATAGCCACACTGGAAGAGCGAGGGAGGTGGTCAAGGAGGTCCTTGATGTCTCTAATCTTGGAACGAGTGCCGTGGATGACCCAAGGCATGTTCATGTAGCGGTCGTACTCCTCATCAAGGTTGATGGCCTCGATAAGCTTGCCAGTGTCCTTGTTGTGCAGACCACCCTTCTCGGAGAGGTAGACAATCTTCAGAGGCACAAGTGCCTTGGCCAGCTCAGCAGCGGCCTTATCGGCGTTGACGTTGAGGAGCTGACCCTCGTTGTTCTCGGCCATGCAGGTAAGGACGGGAATGTAGTTGTCGGCAATGGCGGCGTTGATGGGGTCGGTGTTGACCTTGTTGACCTCACCGACGAACTTCCATGTGTCCTTGTCCTTGTAGTCGGCCATGAGGACACCAGAGGTGATGGGACGAGCACGAACACCCCATGACTCAAGAGCCTCGACGAGCTTCAGGTTCTCCTCGAGGAACAACTTGCGCGCGACGCCCAGTGTAGGTCCATCGGTGATACGGATTCCCTCGCTGTACTGAGGCTCGATTCCAGCTTCTCCGAGAAGCTTGTTCATCTGGGGGCCGGCTCCGTGGATGATGACGGGGAACAGGCCCATCTGGTTGAGGTTGCGCAGCGAGCTGCAGAGGACATCGATGTAATCGGTCAGGATGGCACCGCCAACCTTGATAACGGCGAACTTTTGCGACGAAACCGACTGGAACTGCGAGAGGTATTGCTGCACCTCGCCTGACGGTTCGCAACTGCGTCAGTCTCTGCCCATGCAATCATGTCGAGTAGCACGTATTACTCACGCTTGGATCCGAGGTTCTGGAGCACATTGATGACGGCCGAACGAGCCGACGTCTCTTCATGGCGAGTGCCCTTTGATACAGAGGCATAGCCGCTGGCCAGAGCCGGACGGACAGCTGCTCTGCATGCTGCTGCCGCTGAGGTGGGCACACGGCCTACTCTGCCCCGGCCGAGGGCGCGCATACAAGGACGAGCCAACATTGCTGCAGTCTTGCAAGCGATGTACGGGTTTGGGGAATGTCGTCGAGGGTTCAGAAATCACACGCTGTCCAACATGCAGCAACCCAATGAGTATAGAAGGAAAACTACAGTAGCTCGCTTTGCAAAAGACAAGAAAGTCCCCAATCGCAGGTTACATGCGGGTCCATAAGTCGCGCCGATGTTCGGGCCTCCGGCTCTGCCTGCCTTATCTCAACAGATTGCCAAAATCTAATCAGATCCTTCACCATACCCCTCCTTGGTCGTCTGATTTTCCGTCTTTTTCTCGACTATTTCTACCTCTTCATTTCAGCATCCAGACAACCAGGTTATTGCTGCGGACACTGAGACAACTAGAGTCACGCATTCGCTTCATTCCAAAATATCATGACTCTGATCTTATATTACATTTTATTCACGATCCACATATATGCAGCAGCTATCGCCTTGACCAATAGGAATGACATGACACCGCCCAAAAACGCCTTCGCTGAAAATCAACTTTTTACACACTTTGCATCCCTTGTCTATACTTCTTCTTCATCAGACGTAGCATCATCGTCCTCGTCACTCTCGTCCCAGCCTTCGGCCTCGAGACTTGACGATCGAATGCCAAGACTCAGAGCAAATCCAAGGAGACTGATGCCACCAAAGATGCCAAAAGCGAGAGCTTCACCCTTGGGTTGTACATGTGTAGCTGCAGTGAAAAGCGAACCAGAGATGAACGGCCCGGCAGCACGTCCAGCAGCTGAGAGTGTTTGGGCAAGCCCGTTGAGCGTACCCAGCACAGAGTGGTTGGGTGCGGAGTTGGTGATCTGTCCGTATAGTTAGCATCCATGTACCAATCTAAAGAGAGGATACCTCTTACCAAGAGCAGGGCGCTAGTAAGACCACCGACTGCCGCCACAGTTTTGATGATGAGCACCGCTCCAAGCTCAATCCAAAGCCACACTTTGCCAGCGGTGGTAGCAGATCCAGATCCGTTCTTACCATCCTTGTACCCTACCCAAGGCATAAGAAGGAAGGCAATGACGAAGCCGAACAATCCCACTCTGTAGGTCGTCTTGTTTCCGACCTTCTCGCGTAGCTTGCCAAAGATGCCGACTTGGAACACGATGGTGACGAGTCCAGCAAAACCTAACGAAAGACCAATCTCTTCGGGTGACAATCCACGACCTGTAGGAGGAACAGCCTGTGCGAAGATGGGGTAGAGCGAGTTGTAAGAGATATTCGACAACTGGAAGATAAGGAAAGTGATGAGGAGAAGGATAGTGTCGCGGTTGAAGACGTCAGATCTGCTGAGAGTCTCGTGGTTACCAGAGCCCAGGAGGTGAGTAGATTCAGCATCGCTCTCGTCGTCGGTTGTGTCTTCTTCGGTGCCGTCGTTTCGAGAATTGGCGTGTGAGCTTTCGTGATTTGCACGGCGTCTGACGTATGAGGGCTTTGTAGAGTTACCCGTGAACTGCCAGAGCCAAGCAAAGAGGTTCGAGACTCGTCTCTTGAGAGGGGGTAGGTCCTTGGCCTCTTCCAAAGACTCCTCGAGGAAGATCATGGTAAGAACGAGATCGATAATCAAGACACCAGCACTAAGTACGTTGGGAGCCAGGTAAGGGTATGGGTTGGGCTTGCCGCTCCAAGGTATCGTCTCGAAGACCAACAAGCCACCAACAAGAGGGCCAGTGATACCACCAATGCCGTACACGACCGGAAGGTAAGTGAAAGCTCTACTTTGGTTACTGCGGTCGGTGATCTCGCCTAGGCAAGTACTTATGACACCCTGGTTTCCATTGACCAAACCCATGAGAGTTTGAGCAAAGATGGCCTGCCACAAAGTCCGACTGAAGCCGAAGATGACGAAGCAGAAAGCAGTCAACAAAGTTCCCATAAGAACAACAGGTTTTCTGCCAATCCTGTCGCTCAGCCAGCCCCAGAAGAAGTTTGTAGCGAATTGTGCCAGGGCAAAACTCGAGGCAATTAGACCCACGTATAGGCCGACCTGGCCATCTTTCACCTCAGGGAACGTAGAAGCCATGGCAGGCAGGTAGGGCGAAATTGAGTTCAAGGCAGTCTGCTCGGCGAGAGCAATGACAGCGAGGATGGCCAATTGGCCCTTGGGAAGCGGTGTCTCATTGTGGGTTTCCTCTTGCGATCCGGACTGGGCATCCGCGTGGATGTTGGACGACGAGGGGTTTGGTGAAGTTGGAGGTTTTCCACGCGACGTAGGCGGCGAAGTTGGGAAAGTCTGATAGTGCAGTGTCGAAGACTGCCTCTGCAGAAGCGCAGGTTTGTCGGCAGAAGAGGGCGGTGCCATCGAAGGCGCCGGTGGAGAGTAGTGGTGGACTGAGGCCTTGTGCGCCGAGATCGCGCAAGGCTATCGGTTCGTGGAACGTGAGACTAGGAGATATGAATTGCAGGAAATGGGTGCCAAACAACCTTCAAAGACGCACGCGAGTTGATGCTAGTAGCTTGTGCCTGCAGAAGTCGATCGTTTTTCCCACCTTCCGCCTGTTGCACCTGTGACGCAGGAACCCAAAATCCCCCCCGCTTCCGGCCAATCACCGTCCGACGCCTGACCGAGGTGACCATCCCACTTTCCTAGTTTGCCTACTTCGTTCTTTCTCCTTATACATGCACATCTTCGCTCAAAAAGTACAGCAAACTTGCAGAGATGAAACACCACTTTTCGTGACGCAAGATTGAGAGGCGATATATGCCTGGCCGTCGAATATACAGTTCCCCAAGAACGCCTCGCTATGCTGTATAGGATATCTCAATGGCAGATGGTTAGTAGTACAAATGTCAAATCAGCTTCCACCGCCTTTCGTAAATTTACAGTGGCTCGTTGGATCCCTCCTGCATCTTGTTCATCCGCTGATCTTGCTTCCAACGAACCGTGCGGTCAACTCTGTTCTCGCCAGACAATTGGTTCTGAGGATCAACTTCTCTCCAGCTGCCTCGACCACGTCGGCCGTGGTTTTCTGGTGAGAGGCTGCCGCTTTCGCCCCACATGCTCAGTCTCTGCACCTTGCGAAGCTTCCTAAGGCCCCAGACAATGGCGACCATGCAGAAGAAGCCGCAGGATATACTGACCAGTGGGAATCCAAAATCGGTCTCTTCGATAAAGTTCTTCAAGTTCATGCCATAGAGACCGGCGAAGAAGGTACCCACACCAATACCAAGTGCCAAAATCGTGAATTGCAGATCCAAAAGCATGAGAGAATTACGGTTGGCATCGAGAATGGCTTTGACGCTGTTGTAATTGTCAGTCCCTGTACCTGACACTTGGGGTGTGTTTCAACTCACATTTCTTCCGTGTTGCGAATGTTGCTGACCAAATTGCTGCTCGCCTGAACGATTTCGTCGCAAACCTTGTGGTAAGATTCAAGCAACATCTCGACTTCGGTATGGTCGTCCTCCTCGCGTGTTACACCATTCGCCTTCTCTGTGAGGTACATGTCCGACAGATCATCGTCCGCTTCGAGGAGATCATCGATAGCATCACGGACTAAGCGCGCCTTTTGCTCGAAGGTACCCAGCTTCTTGGAGTAAATCAGCAGATGACGCAGCTTGTTGCGATCGATATCCTCTTCCAATTCTCTCAAGACTTGAACGACAGGTTCGCGAACGCCTTCAAACTCTCCTTCGAGGGCAGACGTCACGCTTATCAAGACAGCTTCGAGAGCGCGGAACTCGTAGGGCAATGAGCCAGCTGAGCGACCTTCTCGTAGCTGAAGTTTGCCTTCCAGATCGTACATGAAGATGGATTGGGTATGTGAGTCGGTGGTTCCGTAAGCATCAAAAACTAGGACACGGTTGTGGTTGATGAGGCAGCTTATATGCAGGATCTTTATCAGGATGGCCGAAGGGCGGACGAGAATGTGCGGCAACGAGGCAGAATCGATCTTTCGGAGGTCACGAGGTAGGAGGCCACACTATCGAACCGTCTTGTCAGATAGAGTATTGGGTGATCGAAATTGTAGCATGATACCTTGGCTATGAGCTCGCTCTTCTTGAATGCGCCATTAACAAGAGTGACTTTGCCTTCACCGTCGAACTCGGTACATCGCATTCTCAGCTCGTTTGTCGGCTTGACGATACGTCCCAGACTTGCAGCTCCTGCGTCATCTAGTAATCTAGGCAGAGGTGGGAGGTCGTTTGGTTGTAACGGGGCCGTCTTCTTCTGTCGAGCCTGCCACGGCTTTTGCCATCTTGACTTGACTGCACTGTTCCAGAAGTCGCGATGCTTGAGAGCCGACGTCTGGTTTTCTGCTGATCTCAAAGGAGCTCTACGTTGGTAATTTGTTGAGGGACGTGATCGAACGGTATCCAGCGCATGGTGATGGTTTCGTCGAACTTGCGAATACGATGCGAGAAATGGTAAGCATTCGGCCTGGATTCTCAAGAACCTCAAGACTGCAGGCGACGGCACAGGCGCCCGTCCGAAAGACAGTGCTTGCATATTCTGTCCAGTTGGCGATGTACTAATGAGACTCTTTGCGCGTTCGAACAATATTTTCCCTGATGCAGAATAGCGACGTCACGAGCTGCTTGGCGTCGCTACCTGCGACCAAGACCTTTTGCCAATCGCATCACCCTGGCTGCGGATTGGAACCTCCATATCAACCTGAACACGACGAGCATCCTCCCAACAAGGGCATCTTTGAATGCACAAGAGGTTGAGACTTGTCTTTCTACGCCTCCCGTGCCAGAAAACGACCTCCAATCGCCCAAGCACGTCGTTTTCGCGATCTGACAGAACCTCCAGCTTCAACTGCACAGTTCTCTTATCGACAACCACCAGACATCCTTGCAAGTTTCCCGTACACAAGTGCGTGACAGCAGTAATGTCATGGACGGATCAAGCAGACCTTCGTACACATCACTCACATGTGGACAATGAAACAGCCATACACGTTACTGGACGCATACCATTTTCCGGTGCTGCTGTCAACAAACTCAAGTATGATGTCATGTCACACAGCGCAGGACTGGTCCTCGGTATCTTTTCTTCGTTGCTTTTCTCTCTTCAATTATTTCCCAATGTTACCAGATATCACCATCGCGTCCTCAATACCAGAGACTACAACCCTCACCAAACATGACTAGCATTGATAAAGTCAAGCATTTCACGTGGTTGACAGGTCGCACACGAGGTATCGCGCCACAATACCCTGGTGGCGCATATCTGAGACAACCGTGCGGACAACGTCAGAGATCGCGACCATGTCTGCATCGGTGAGATTCAACCACGATGCACATCGATCTGCAGAACAAGCCTGCATCTGGATTCGATCTAAACCTGCAGGAAACAGCGTGTCGGGGCATGACCTGCACGCAGATTACCACATGCGTGAGTTGCTCGAGGTAGGAACTGTCCGAACGTTCGTCAGGGCCCCTCTCTTCCGGCTCCGACAGTGGTCATTGAGAAATCTCTCCGATCTCACCGGCCCTCTCATGTCTCTTCAGATCAGATTCACCATTCCTCATTCAGACATACCGCACCCTGTTTTCCGGTACCTACCCACCGCCAGTCGTTGCTTGATCCTCATGCTTCTGCTGTTTTGTGATGATATTTGCCCGAGGGTCGCTCTTCGCTTCCCTCGCGAGCTCCCAAATCTTCTTCTTGAGACTGATGACATATGCCCCCCTCACATACTTTCTAGCATACTCTCCTGCCAACCGTTCGCCATGTCTCGATAGATGACATCGTCCATCTTTGGAAATAAAAACATCCAAGCGCTAGTTGCTCGATACACTTAATATCTATCTGTCCTGCCCGAGAACCTTACTTCTTACTCTTTTGCGCCTTAATACCTGGCACATCGCATTCTGACTTGTCCTGAACACTTTTCCACGTCTTACACAGCATACCCCGACTGAAAATGTCTCCCAAAGCGCGCGTCCTCATCTACGTGCTTCGTCGCGACCTTCGACTCGCTGATAATCCAGTCTTCCACGAGGTCTCACGACTATTCCAACAATCGCAGCACCCTTTCACACACTTCCTACCCGTCTACACATTTCCAGCAAACCAGGTCGAGGTTTCCGGCTTCATCTCAGATTCTTCAAAGAAGTCACCATACCCAGAAGCTAGAGCTCCCGTCAGCGGTTTCTGGCGATGCGGTAAGCTCAGGGCCAAGTTCCTGGCAGAGAGTGTATGGGACTTGAAGAAGGACCTAGAAAGAGTCGGCAGCGATCTTCAAGTACGCGTTGGTACCGTTCACGATGCGGTACGCAGCATACTCGACAGCTACAAAGAACACAACGAGGTGGATATTGCAGGTGTCTGGATGACCAACGAGGAGGGTGTCGAAGAGAAGAGGGAAGAGAAGGATGTCAGAAAGCTGTGCAAACAGTTCGATGCCGAATTCAAGCTTTGGGTCGACGAGAAGTACTTTGTGGACGAGTATGTGCATTTCCGACTGCCAATTTTGGAAAGATGGTTAGGCTAACACGCAATTGCAGCCGCGATGTACCATTCAAGAACCCTGGCGAGTTGAACGACGTCTTTACGGCATACAGAAAGACGGTAGAACCTCTGCGATCCGCACCTCGCAAGACCCTTCCAGCACCATCGACATTACCGCCCCTCCCATCCCATGTCCCCGCGCAAGCCGAGCCTTTCGAGATTCCAGATTCTCTGAAGGGTGTCATGTCAGCATTGACCAAGCCCCTCAGAGACGACTATGGTCTTCCAGACGTAGCAAAATGGCCCAAGGGTGCAGAATCCGCTCATCCATACATTGGTGGTTCAAAATCAGGTCACGAGCGTATCGACCATCTCATCGAAAGTGGAAGCATGACCGCATACAAGGACACAAGAAATGGACTGCTCGGTCAAGATTTCAGCACTAAATTATCCGCATGGCTGGCTCTCGGCTGCACGACAGCACGCCAAATACACTGGAAATTGATTGATTTCGAGGACGGCAAGACAGATCTTGGCAAGAGCACTCCTGGCTATGGCAAGGGCGAGAACAAGGGCACAGCCGCTGTACGATTTGAGTTGCTATGGCGTGATTACATGCGCCTCTGCACACGCAAATTTGGCCCTCGCCTGTTCCACGTTGAAGGTTTCCGTAACGACCAAAACGCAAACTGGAAGTACATCTCAAGCCCCTTCAGCGACTCGACCTCCAAGAAGAACAAGGGTGGAGCTAATGATGACGCCACTGCAGCAGCAGTCCTCCGCTTCGTGACTGGTCGCACTGGAACCGGTCTCATCGATGCCAGTCAGCGTGAACTCTTCCTCACCGGCTACACATCCAACCGCGCTCGCCAAAACGTCGCAAGTTACCTTTCCAAGCACATGGGCGTGGACTGGCGTATCGGTGCCGAATGGTACGAATGCAACCTCATCGACTACGACCTTTCCTCAAATTGGGGCAACTGGCAATATGTTGCTGGTGTAGGAAATGACCCTCGTGGTGAATCTCGCGTCTTCAACCCCATCAAGCAGGCCTTGGATTATGATTCTCAAGGCGAGTACATCCGCACTTGGGTGGAGGAGCTCAGGGATGTAGATGTGAGCCAGGACTCATCAAACTTGATGGGTGTATTCCAAGCGTGGAAGTTGCCTGAAGATGAGAAGAAGAAGTTGGGCATTCAGTCTGTGGAATGGGTGCAGAAGCCTCTGGTCAAGATTGATTTCTCGCTCAACAGACGAGGTGGAGGTAGTAAGCGTGGTCGTGGTAATGGACGTGGTGGACGCGGAGGAGGTCGTGGAGGAAGAGGCGACAAGAGAAACTCTTGAACACGAATATTCCTAATGAGCAGCTAAACATCAGCTGCGTGCTACAGCATCAACAAGCCAAAATATCAATCAAATCTCGAATTTTCTGATTAGGTCTAGTCACGTCCACACCCTCGACTTTACAGCTTCACATGCAAGGAAAACACATTCTCCGCAGCTATATAAACCACAGATACCTTCTGCTGTACTTCCCTCACCAACGGTTACGCCCCGAGCTTTATTGCCGACGACCATTTCCTGGCCCATCTGGCTGTGTCTGCCGCCCGGCTGTGCGATTTTTTCTACGATTTAGGCCCCGGGTCTGGGTATCAAACCTTTTGTTTCGACACGCTCGTAGGTACGACGGCGAGGACATGTAGGGATATGCGTAACATCATAACCGATGGAAAAGGAGGTGTTCGTAGTCCGGAAATGTCGAAACATATGTCGAACCTACATGTGGTTCACCCCGGGCCTGTGTAATGTACCTCTTATTTCGACACGCTCGTAGGTACGACGGCGAGGACATGTAGGGATATGCCTAACATCATAACCGATGGAAAAGGAGGTGTCGTGGTCCGGAAATGTCGAAACACATATCGAACCTATATGTAGTTCGCACCGGGCTCTCAACGCAAAAAGCTATATAATAAGGCACCCACCTTATAGTAACTATAATCTTTTCTTTTGAACGATAATCTCGGTACGTTGACCTGCTCCTCTTCGAGCATTGGTGTATAGTCTCTTCTTCATTTAAAAGTCGAACAATTCATGGGAGCTCCTTGATCATATCTCTCGATCATGGACCTCGCTTTCCATGTATGCCATTCGGTCAAGCGGCACAATTGCATGAAGCGAACCTTATAAACCTTGATGGCTGGAAGTCAAAAGCGGGGATCCAGAACTCCTCTAAGCCTCACCTTTGACATCCCCAGCCGCACAACATGCGGGGTACATATCCCACGAGCTGAACACAAAGGTCTCTCCAGAGGAAAGCTCTATAAAAGGGCTGGAGCATTCTCAACTTCAAACGTTGACAAGCCTTCAAGACAAGTAACCCCTCTATCTCAAAAAAAAAACAGTACATAAACGATTGAAGAAAGTTCAAAATGCTCCTTCTTCCTTCACTTTCTTTCCTTTCTGTTTCTCTTTTGTCGGTTACGACGTACGCTCACGGGATCGATTGCGCCATGTCTGGAAACCTTACAGCTACCAATGGTATTGGCAGCACGCCTGTTCAAGTACTTCCTCCTTCCCCTCCCTTCCCTATCGTCGTCTGATATCTTCTTTACTAACCTTTCACAGCGCCACTACATCTCCGCCTCCCAAGCCTCCGCCATCGTCTCCGCAGCAGAAAAAGCCGCAGCCTCCATAGTCCCCCAAAACATCGCCGTCGTCGACCCCTCCGGCCTCCTCGTAGCCTTCCTCCGCATGGACAACGCATACCCCGGCAGCATAGACATTTCCATAAAGAAAGCTCGCACTTCTGTGCTCTTCAATGGAATACCCAGTGGAGCGTTGCTGAATCAATCGTATTCGGGAGGAGGGCTTTATGGGATTGAAGAGACTAATGGGGGGATTGTTGTTTTTGGGGGTGGGTTGCCGTTGGTCAAGGATGGGTTTTTGGTTGGTGCTATTGGGGTTAGTGGGGGCACTGTTGCGCAGGATGTAGAGGTTGCGCAGGCGGGTGTGGATTGGTTGACTAGTTCGTGAGGGACTCTGAGTTCTCTGAGTTCTTGAGTGGAAGAGGAGGTTAGCGAGAGGGATTGGATGACCGTGTTATGAGTACCGAGTCTATGTATGTCTGTAGCCATTGTATCGTTGATCAGCCATTTTAGCTTGTATACTGCTTGCTTTAACCTGGCCGACCACGATTTCAAAAGTCCATGCCACTGTGTTGAATCCTGGAGGGGAATCGAGCTATCTTCAGATGATCAAGCATGCCACAGATCAGGAGCAAAAGGAAGACCAAAACCTACACGCAGCAGGAATCTCTACTAGATAGTAAAGGCGAATTGATTGAATTTCCTAGCAACAGCCACATGGTCAATTTGACTGTAGAAAGGCCATGATGGTTTGAGAATAGAGCGGAAGTCCAGGGAGAGAAAGCAAGAGATTGAGCTCTTAGTGGAGCCTTCCGAAGTTTTCAAAAGCATTGTACATTTGGTGGATAGTGATGTCGATCGAATTGCGCAAAGAGAGAGTCAAGAAATGGCACGCTCTGCATAAGAAAACCTCATATGCTTGAAGTTGACACTCGAACGGGCGTGCAAAAGATTTCCATGGGCAGACGAAAATCACGCAAGTCGCGTGCCTACAATACAGCCGTCTGGAAATGTACCTGGTATCCATTTCTGCAGGCACCAACTCCCTGTGTGAATGCTGCACAGCCCCCAGAGACACCTGTTGTTTCATGCCTGTCCATACTTTGAGGTGACGAAGGTGACTTCTTGAAACAAAAAGGGGCAGGAACGTCAAGACCAGCTGAACAATCCCGCTGCAAGCGCCTTATCTGGGCTGGCGTGCCTCAGTATTCGCACAAAGGTACAAGGTATTCTGAAAGACAACATGGTTTTTGACACCTGCTTCCATACCTAGTCGTAGACACAGCTGACTTCCGATTTTGATCTAATCGAAAACACTGCCTCCTTAGGCAGGCGGAGCAAGCGTGAACAACTATAAGAAGAGAAGAATTTCCTCGATGAATCTGTTCATCTTATCACTATCCTCAGGCTCCTCAACCTGTCTGCAATGAAGCTATCTCGTTTATCAATCATTCTCGTACGAGGATCTCTCCTTCTACTTGTCACCTTACTTCTACCAACATCGGAAGCCAGTTACCACATCCAAGTGGTCGACATTGGTGCTGCTGCTTGCAACTCTGATGTGATCGCTGGAGCTTTACTTGGGATTCGCTGGTCTATCGACAATTCTTCCGCCGCAGATGGAGATCAATGTGGATTAGCGATCCGCTCCATGCTCAATACCGTCGACGACGATGCCTACGTGGTCTACAAACACGTCCCTTGTTCATTCACTTCCTACAATCTTTTTGTTCCACTTATACCTTTCAACACGAGTCTGTTCTATAACGGCAGCTCGTATGCAGTACAATTGATATCGCCAGCACCGAACAATGTTGTTCAGTGGTCATGTCCCTTCCAGTAAGAGCTCCCTGCTGCTGTCAAGATCTGTGCTTTAGCTCACATACTGCTAGGATTCATCCCGAGGGGTGGCAGCCTCCGTTGAGTACCTCAGAGCGATTAGCGGAACAAGCAAACAACATCTCGCAACTGGCAACCCATATGGCTTACCAGACTAACTCGACGACTCGAAGCATTGGCATCGCTGGTATTGTCTGTGGCGTAGTTGGAGCCTTGATTGGAGCCTTGATTGCTGCAGGCTTCTCCTACTACGTTGAGAGGCGCCGTGAGAACAAGCATAGGCAAGCTGCAGAGCCTCTGTTGCCCTTAGCACAGGGAACAGCTCCCAATACAGCCCCCAATGCCGCCCAACCTGCAGAAATGCCTAACACCCCTGAAGTCGGTACACCTGTCCGCCCTGCTTCTCCGGTTTAGCGCTGTGTGTGTCGCTGATCAGCATGGACGGATACGTGAACGTGTAAGAGCAATGACTCGCGACGGATATGATTCCTATGTGATAACGACCTTTTGTTTGTCTGTTTGTATGCCCTTTAGCTTTTGTTTCTCTCCTTGTTTGTACTCATTCCTTGAATTTGCATCTTTGTTCTGTGTACATACCAAAGCCTGAACCGAAGCCTAGATAGCAGACCAATTGTACTTTTGTGTGCTGAACTTTGCTTTGAGATCTGTGTATGCACTGTGTAATATCTTGCTGGCGCCCTTACAGCTTGTGCAATTCATGTACGGACTGGGAATGCACCGTCGCTTCTCTTTCTGCGTCTCTGAGAACGGGAAAACATGTCGAATGTTACGTAGACGTACTCGTAGTCTCAGCCGTTTTCTATTCGAGATGGCGGCATCTGTTCAATATTGCTCTGCTGTTCAAAAAATGTAAAGTAGAACTCCGATGTGGGCTGCCAAGCACTGTTCTCTACATTTTGGACGCAGTTGCCAGATGCCGTTGTTGAACGTCAGAGGTGCAGATGATCAAGCATGCGACAGATTATGAGCAAAAAGAAGAACAAAACGTACAGCAGCAGGGATTCCCACGTGGTCACCCACCGTAGTACTAATCTGCCGTTCAACTGCTTATGTATGGCAGAGCGGACGGGATGCCCAGTTTTCAGCTGACTGTGGCCGTACGTGAAGGCGACGCTAAAATCAGCGCAAATATTTCGCTGGTGTTGTGTGTTCCAGGAGTGATGCGCGTACTAGATGGGAGTCCTCCATGGCAAGTATGGAGTGAACTCCGATGCGAAATGCGGACACGCTAGTATTGGTCGAGGTTTTGATGACCTCCTCATACAGCGAGTGCATCCGAAAATGCGCATGCGATGACCAAAGGCGCTACTCCCTGTTGTTGTTTCCAGACTCCAGTCCTCCTGATGTCTTGGTCAAATGCCGTGGGGCTGTGCAGTGTTAGGTTCCAGTGACATACTGCTTGTACCGTTGGATATGTCGTGTAAAGTGTTCACGAGGAGCAATAAGTCCAACGATCTAGGGCAAATACTCGCCGCACATCAGGGCCGCGGGATGTTTGGAGTTTGGACAAGATTACGTTGGCCAGCTGAAGCATCTTGAGAGCGATCACACTTATGGCACAGCGGGCCAACAGACATGTCTGCTTGGCACAACGCTGATCGGCTTCTCTGACAAATTCCATGCGGACTTCTTCGACGCCCTGCGCTTGTTTCGGATGCCGTGCACAACGGCGGTTCCTGGCACCAACGCCCATTCTAGACGGTTGCTAGGACTCGGAAAGGAATTTGCATTTACATTCAGAATGCTTACTTGCAACACCTAGGACATGCTTGTTCATCGCATCCAGGAGACGAGCTCTTGTGTATGCGTCACGAGGACACCAACCATTTCGCCGTTCCTCTCACCGACATAGTGGAATTCTGACACTCGCGGGCTATATCAACCTCATATATAGGTCATCGCATCAGAGACATTGATTGTCCAACGGCCAACGGCTTTCCAAGAGCAGATCCGGCAAGAGTTCACTACAACGCTGTCGTTGTACTCCAAGTGGATCTTTGCCTGCGCAGCTGATACCGTACGGCCTTTAGAAAGAATCCATGATGCCTTCCAGATGCCTCTCGGATGTTTTGTGGACCGGAAGGTGTCTGTTATTTGAGTATTGCTAAGCAGAGTTGCAAACTACTGCATTCACGATGCACCAGAAGATTTCGCTGTCTCACAATTAAGGCAGTGAATCACGAAGTCGACATCTTAACGTTCTGTAAACTATGTCATAGATCACATAGTCGTACAGCTATACGCCTACAAGATGTGTGACCTCGGAATTCGCTACACGAAACAAAGTTCTCAAGATTGAGTATTGCACGTTTTACTGCGTTACTCCCAAAACCTTAAGAAATGATAAAGCTTCGGAAGTAAGGCTGTCCAAAGCTGTGGGGAGGAAGAAACTACTCACAGTACAAGACCTATTACAGTAGCTCTTTCCCGCGAGAGGCTTCGCTGTACAATCACAATCTACATCAACACAATGCTGACACATTTCTTCCGCCTGGTTGCCCAGGTCAACAATGGTGAAATTACGATCGAGGATGCAGCAGCTATACTTTCTAGCTTGATGACCGATGATGAACACCTCGCTCTGTTGCAAGGCAACCGGTCTCTTACACAATACCTCTCGGACAACAAAGCCTCGCCATATCCAGCCTCCGTGGTTTCCCGCGTAGGGGTACCTGGCATCCACATCGTCGATGGAGTACGGCAAGCCTTCTTTACGGAATTTCCCAGTCCGTTAGGCAGAGCGGCATCTTTCGATTGCCATCTAGAAGAGCTTATTGTAAGTATTCCAGCTCATGAGAAACACTACGGGGAAGCTGACCCAATGCAGGGAGAAGCTATCGGTATAGAAGTACAAGCACATGGCGGTAATGTGTACAGTGGCATCTGTCTCAATGTCACTCGTCGATCAGACTGGGGCCGAGCTCACGAATCGTACGGAGAAGACCCTTTCGTCATCAGCCGAATGGGAAGTGCAGCTGCAAGAGGTGCTCGCAAGCATGTCATGGTAGCCGTTCGCCACTTCGCAATGAACTCGATGGAGGCGCTTCGAGAGGATGGCAAGATCACATGCGACGAGAAGACGATGAACGAACTCTTCTTGCAGCACTTCAAGGAAGTCCTCTATGAGAGCGGTGCAGAGGCTGTTGTATCTGCAGGCAACCTCGTTAATGGTGTTGCGTGTGCGGAGAACCCAGCCCTGCTGAACGGCATTCTGAGGCAACGCTGGAAACTGGACAACTTGGTGGTGGCCAGCGATTGTACATGGCCTGTCAAAAGTGGAACGGCGTCAATTAAAGCAGGTCTGGATCTTGAGTTGCCCTTCAGCGCAGGAGGAAGAACACAAGCGGTCGAAAATGCCCTTGAACATGGTACATTAAACTGGTCCGATATTCAAGTCATGACCGACCGCGTCATGAGATGTCAACTACGATATTACTGCCGCACAGTACAGATGCCAACACCGGATCCCGAAAAAATTCGCTGCCAACGCCACATTGGTCTTGCTCGAAGGTCGGTAGCCGAATCCATGGTGCTCCTCAAGAACGACAATAACTTCCTGCCTCTGAATGGGGCCTCACAGATCAAGCTATCTGTTCTGGGAGTACTTGCCGACAGAGTCAGCACAGCACATCAATTCGACACAGCCTCTCACGCCCAAGGACCACCTGGCACGAGCCCACTGGAAGAACTTCGCAAAAGACACAACCTCTCTGTCGAGTACATGGATGGTAGCCAGAAAACCCACGTCATCAACTCCGCCCTGGCTGCCAATGTGGTTGTCCTGTTCATCCGCCCTTCCAGCAAATCTGAGCCTTCGCTCAAACGACGCCGCTTCTCCGACTATTTCAAATCTCGCAAGGAACGATCACTCAGCCAGCAGCGCGAGGCTATGACCGGCTTCCGAGACCGTAGTCATCTCACTCTGGACTCGTCAGATCTCGAAACAGCCAAAGCAGTGCTGTCGGTCGCTGGCCAGAAAACAGTGGTGGTCATTGAAGCCGGCACAAGCGTCACAATACCCACCTTTATTAGACAGAAGGCCACCGCAATTCTGTTCTCAAGCTACGGATGCCGACAATACGGCAAAGGATTACGAGATGTTCTGTTTGGTGAACAAGAGCCATCAGGCCGTCTCCCCTTCGTCCTCCCAGATACAGAGCAACAACTCCTAGGCAAAGAAAGCAGCACCTCATCTCACGAATTCAAATACGACGACAAATGGGGCTACAGAAAACTCCAACACGAACAGCAAAAACCAGCTTACCCATTCGGTTTCGGTCTCGGCTACTCCAGCTTCACACTCAATTCCATCTGGTGCTCCCACCCCATCATAAAATCATCCTTCGACATGACCGTAAACGCCACAAACATCGGCACCCGCGCTTCCGCAGTGGTAATCCAAATCTACGCTTCTCGACGCTCTCGCCGTGATAGCGCTTCCGTCAGCATAATCTCCCGCAGCCTCATCGGATTCGCAAAAGAAGTCATCAAACCAGGAGAGAACAGCGAAATCGCTGTTACATGTAGAATTAGTCCTCTGGCGGAGTTCAGATCTAGTAGCAGTAAAATGGTCGTTGCAGAGGGAGAGTACGATTTGTTCGTTAGTCAGTACGAGGGCGATAGCAGGGCTTTGAATTCTGCGTTTCAGATTTTGAATGAGGTGGATTGTTGAGAATGTTGCTTTTTTTTTCTTTTTATCAAACCAGCGGTTTTGCGTTGCGTTCTGTTTGGTCTTTCGTCTTGTAGATTCGTTTTGTAGATACCCATATCATCGTCTTTCGTTTCACTTACAGTATAGATACTTTGAATTCGCGTTCAAGGGTTAATGTGCCTCACTGTTTGCTATTCTTGTTGAGGCTTTGGTATGAGTCGTTGCTGTGCTATCTGCACTTTCTCTCTCATGGTGACGTAGAAGTAGTGATATGAGCACAGCTTTTTGATGACAACTCGAAATGAGGTTATCGAACTGACTACCGCCGGCGAGTCGAAGATAGGCAATGAGGGAAAGAGGGGGGTTGAGATAGTCAAAAACTCTCACAAGAGGCACATGATTCGGAGCACAAGTTGGGAACAATAGTAAAAGAAGAACATAATTTGATTCAAATCCGGACATTAAACGACTCAAAGAAATAAACCTCATCCCAAAGAAGACATTACACAGAAGTGTTGTAAGAAGAGAAAATCAAACCCATCCACCAATGAAGTAGTAGAAAATCGTATCCTCGAGACATTAAAAGTTAGGTCTTAGTTCGTTTAGAACATGAAGATGCTGAAGGCAGCGGCAACAATGGCAACAACACCACCCTGGATGCTGACGATGGAACCAGCACCGGTGAAAGCGATGGGCTTGGAGACGGTGGCAGTGGCGTAGGCAGAGGTGGACATGCCGGAGGAGGCAGGGGTGGTGGCGGGGCAGTTGACTCCGTTGCACTTGGTCACAGTGGAGACAACGGGGCAGTTAGCTCCGTTGCACTGAGTAGCAGCAGAAGAGCTGGGCTGGGGAATCACAGTGTTGATGGTGACCTTGTAGGTGGTGGTGACGGGGCAGCCAGCTCCGTTGCACTGGGATGCACCAGTGGTGGCAGCAGGGCAGTGGACACCATCGCAGGGGAGAGTGATGGTGGCGGTGGTCTGCTGAGGAGCAGGGGGAGCGGTGGAGACAACGACGTATGAAGTCTGGGTAGCGACGGGGCAAGTAGGGCAGACCGAAACGACTTGCTGGACGTAAACGACAGACTTGCTGGCGTTGTCGCCGGTCATGACAGGGGGAGTACCGCTGGCGCTCTGGGTAATGTGGGTAGTGTAGTACTCAGTGATGGTAGTGGGCTGAGCAGGGACCATTTGAGTACCGCTGACGGTAATTGTCTTTCCAGCAGGGCATTCGTAAACAGTAGAAGTAACAACATCCTTCTCGGTGACGGCACCGTAGAGAGCAGTGACGACGTTGGCGTTCTGGGTAGGAAGAGGGCAAACGTAGACGGTCTCGGAAACAGGGACGACGGTGGTGATGACAGCGTTGTCCTGGCCAGCGCGGAGAGGGCAGTCGGTGACAGTAGGTGCGCAGGAAGAGATGGTGACGACAGTAGTGCTGTAAACAGTGGCAGTGCTGAGAGAACCGCCAACAACGCCGTTGGAAGGAACAGCAGTCACGGAGCAGGTAGGGCAGATGGTCAAAGTCGAGGTTTGAGTGACAGCACCGGTCTGGATGGTAGATTGGCCGTTGCCGATGAAGACAGTCGAGGTCTGGACCTGAGTAGTGACGACAGTGACGGTCTGGGTAGCATCAGGGCCGGGGTTAACGCCAACGCGGAGAGCAGAGTCGAGGTTAGCGGCGACGACGGTGGCAGTGAAGGCGCTGTAGAAAGCGCAAGTTCCATCGGCGTTGTTGAAGGTGGTAGCAGTGCACTCATCGTTGGTGGAGCAGAGGTCAACACAGTTGCTAAGGCTGGTAGGGAGGCCAGTGGCTTGACGCTTGCGGGACTCCTCGATGTCCATAGTAGTACCGATAAGACCGTGACCGCACTCAATGGCGAAGGCAGCACCGAAGGCGTTGGTGATGACATCTCCGTTCAGCTTGGGGCAGATGAACGACTCAAGGCCAGTAGCGGTGGCGCTTGCAGAAGACTGGGTGCTGGTGGTCGAGTTGGAAGGAACAGTGCTGGAAGAGCTGGTGCCGTTGTTGGCGCGCGACTCGACAGTAGCGAAGGTGACTCCAGGAGCGTCCTGTCTGGAAGCAGTATCGATCTCGCTGTAGAAAGTGCAAGTGTCGTCGTTGCTGTCGAAAGCGGTTCCCTTGCAACGCTCGTCGGCAGCGCAGGCAACAAGGCAGTCGTTGAGGTCCTGGCCGGCTCTCTTGGCGAGAGCGAGTTCGATGTCGAAGGTAATGCCATCGTAGGTGATGTCGATCTCGATCTTGAAACGAACACCGTTAATTGACTGGAAGGAAGGAACCGCGGTAGAGGTGGCAGACGAGGATGCCGAGGATCTCGATCTGGATGCAGTGGAGATGGATCCACTGGTTGCGGAAGCAGAGACTGCAACACTGCGGGATCTGGACAGAGATCCGGTGGAGCTGGCGGTCGAGTTGCTGTAGGTCAGCTTGCTCGAGGAACCAGAGCCCATGGAGCGGCTGACGGAAGCAGTCGAGCTGGTACCGTTCACGGCGCCACTGGGGGTGACAGGCACGCCGTCACGGGCAGTGACCTTTGCAAAGTCGGTGCCAGGGGAAGAGATGGGCTGAGCAGAGATGCCTGAGAAGTAGGAACACTCCGAGGTGCTATCAGTGAAGGAGGTACCGACACATCTGCTGTCAGAGGCGCAGGTGTTGACACACTGGTTGAGGTTGGTACCGCGGTCTCTCTTTCTCATGAGAGTGAGAGGAGTGCCGGCGTAGGTGGTGTCCTCCTGAACATCGAACTTGACACCATTGACCGTGGGCTCGGCACCGTTGGTGTAGGTAGGGCCTGATGACGAAGTTGCAGAGGCAGAAGATGTCGAGCTGCTGAGATCCACGGTGCTGGATCCAGCGACTGCCGAGGAGGAAGAGTTGGTGTACTGAGCCGAGGCGGAGCCAACAAGGGCGAGGGCGAAAGTAGCGAATGTGGCCTTCATGGTGATGATGGGTTAGTAAAGAGTGTGTAAAAGAATGACTGAGTTGGAGTGGATGATTTCGATATTGGAGTCGGAGGACTGGATATTTATGTGACTTGTCTTGCCATACTGATGCGTAGGCTCATCTAGGCCAGGAGTATATTGGTACCTAAGACTTGTTGTGGCGTGAAGGTCTGTCGCTGAGCAGACGATGGATACACCGTTTTCATTTCCGACCACGGGGTAGATGAAGCAGTTTCTGGGGATGGTTGAAAATAAAGTTGTAGGCTTCCAGGTAACGTACGGTTTGACGAGCGCCAGGAAAGCACTTGCCCATTGTTTGTTAGATAAAGATCGTTCAGAGGCTTGCGCCCCATACCCGCTTGGTTCGTACGCTTTCCCTCCATGGCTACTTCCCGATTCGTGACACCTTCTTTTGCAATATTCTGGTCGTCTGTGTTTGTTGATTCTTCTGCCATCTGTCACTTGGATTCAACCCTCGTATAACCAATTTCATGCCTCATGGCAGTTGCTGCAACGTTAGCGACCCCTCTCAAGAGAGTTCTTTGAGACCGTTGTGATCTGTTGTTGTTATCATCGATAAGTGAACCCAAACGTTATGGTTGCTATATCAAGTGTTGGCTTATTTCGCCGAAAGTTCCGTAGAAAGGCTGTGTGCTGCGGAAACTCTGACGTTGTCGCCTCTGGTATGGGGGAAATGAGCAAGGCGTATTAGGATGGAGGCATACCGTTGGTACCTTGATAAAGGAGTTTGGGGGAAGAGCGTCAGAGAGTGGTGATTGCTCTGTAACGGCGGCGAGCAAGAACTCCGAGCTCGTGATTTTGACCACGGCGCAACAGGCATTCCATAGCAGACAGATCATCTGTAGCGTATCGCAAGAGACAGGCTGTATACAAGCCGAATGTTTATTGTCACCAGCTTGTTTAACAAGTCACAATGTATCATAGCAACAGGCAGTGTTGTTCTCGAACAACGTGGTGAGGAAGGAGGTCGAGGTGCGGACCGTTGCGCCGTTTTGCCGTTTGCCGATCCTTACTTGAATCTTTCCCCTGCCTTGTACATCACCTCAAGCAATCTCGGAAACTACAGGTCAATGACGGCAGTCGAAGATCAAGATTATAATGTACACCTCCCGTGCAGGAGGATCCTCGATAAAATGAGGTTCTGGAAATTTCAGTGTACTTCGATACATCTCGCAGTCGAGCGCTGCAGAAAGCGAGCGCTGGAGCGGCACCACATGCGCATTGAATCAACGCTTTCACTGGCAAGCTGAGAATGAACCGCTCAATCTTGAGGTATGGCAGGATCGAACGAGGTACTTGACATGTCACAGACAAAATCGCTTGCTCAAAACTCGATTCAGAATATTGGAATCCTCCAATGTGTTGTTGAGCTCAAGCATTCTCAGCTCCCTTCTCAGCTCTTCTCTTCTTCCAAATTTCCACCTCACCACCGCCGTGAACAACTCCCACCCGCATGGTGGACAGCAGATTGTGTGCCGCATTCGAATGCTGATAGACGCCACCATTGAATACTGCAGTTGCATCCTTTCCGATAGCCGAGAGAATGAGTTTGCCGCCTGGATGTTCCTTGATGAATGGAGCCACATCGTGTACCACACCTCCAATAGCAACAAGAGCCTGACCGTTGCTCCTCGCCTGGGCGACAAACTCATCCCAGCTGAAGACAGGAAGTTGCGATATAGGTATACCCCAATCAAGTTTGGCGCGCTTCTGATCGACCTTCTTCTGCAGCTGCTGGAGACGTCCTTTCTCGATCTCATTCTGACGGAACTGCTTGAGGTCGTATGCAAGTCCAAGCTTCTTCCATGTCCAGATCATCCACTTGGTGGGATCATATTGCCACCATTCAATAGCATTGCGATAGTCCGATGGAAATTCATGGTGAAAGTTGTGGTAGCCTTCGCCGAGCGTGACCAGAGCTGTGATAACGTGGTCGCGAGGCGAGTTGCGATCATCGAACGGTTGCTCACCAAGCCAGTGAGCTAGTGAGTTGACGCAGAAAGTGGCTTGCTGGATGAACCCTGTGCGCAGGATGCCAGCATATACAAAGCCGCCGACCCAATCACCCCATCCGAATCCGCAGATAAGAGTCGGGACTATGAGCGCCATGGTCAAGACCGATTTGATGTAGTGCTTGTGCTGCCAAACAACAACGGGGTCCTCATTCAGATCACTAATGTCTGATCGACCGATTCTCTTGGGGTTCTGCTTCATAACCATCCAACCCATGTGCGAATACCAGAAGCCCTTTTCGACGGAGTAGGGATCTTTCGACGTATCTGTGTATCGGTGATGAGCGCGATGTCCTCTCGACCACCATCGGATTGAACCTTGAGCAGCGCCAGCTCCAGCAGCTGCCAAGTAGATCTTGAGAGGGAGGGTCGCTTTGTAGCACGAATGTGCCCATAGTCGATGGTACCCTGTGGTTGTATCAGTATCTCTCGAAGCTTGGCGATCCCGATGCTCAACGTACCCGCTGTGATGCCTGAGCCACACATAACATAGTACACAACAGCAAATATCGCTGTGTAAAGTCGCAATGGGGTCTGAGTGGCTGCAATCAAGCCCGAAATGGGGACTATAATGATGAAGTAGATGCTCAACCAGTCCAGGTGCTGATGCCAGTTTGACCAGGTCATGGGCTGCTCAGTAATATGAGGCTTCTTCATGTCGTAAGACTTGGATCTGAGTGGTTGATACTCTGTGGTTCCATCAGAAAAAGAAGCAGCCTTTGCTCCAGGCGCTTGCTTGGATGCCATGATGAGCAATTGACGTTAGGCGAGGTGTCCCTAGCGAAAGCTATTCAAGTGACAAGAAAGCGAACATGTCGAGGAATACGTCCTATAAGTATCAAGATCAGTCGAAAAATGATGATTGAGAACCACCATCCTTGAGCATCATTTAGGGGTCCATGCGGGACGTGTTGTGGAGATACATCTGCTGATTGTGGTGCGACGCTCGCCAGTTCGAGGAAACATTGCGACTTTGTTGAGAAGCGCTGTTTGAGCCGTTCACACCTCAAGGCAGACGACTTCTTGTCCTTGCTATTGGAGCAGTATTATCTGTGCATTTTGGAGGCATGCAACTACTCCATGCGGAGAGTATGGTTCAGGAAGAGCTTGCGAAGGAGAGGCTGGCGTGATTCGTGAAGAGGGCATTTGTCCTCGGCCGAAACAGGTAGGATCCAAACCCGCCAAGCTTTGTGGAAGCAGCCTTATCGCAAGCATCGCCTCTTTAGATAAATGCTCCGAGAATGGCAAGGTACCATGTTCTTGGTCTTCAGCATTTGACCATGCAGAATGCGCAGATTCCTAATTGTGATAAGCTGGACAGATCGCATGTTTTGCTGACCAGAATCTGGATTTCGATTTCGCCGATGTTTAAGCGCTCCAAGTCAGTCGCGTCACTCTGGCTTTTCTTTGCTTCCACCGCATCGCCGTGCATTCTGTGTGTGGGCATCTTTTTACATTATAACTAGATCAAGGGCTTCAGAATATACCGGCAGGAGCAATGGGTGTTCGTCTCGTCGTCTTTTTGCGATGATATTCGCACGGACATCGATGCAGATTGATTGCTCGAGGCTGAACGTCAAAACCGATACTGTCAGGCGTCATTCTTCTCGTCAAAACATCTCACAAGACCTTTGAAATAGCCAGAAGGTTTCAAGTCTACAGTATGCCATTTACAACATAGACCTACATCACAAGCATCGTTGTCAGAAGAGTAGTAGACTCAGTAGAGTAAGGTGACTCTATTCCTGGACAGCAGATGTGCCGGACGGCTTTTGTTTGGCCGGGCGCGGGATCCGAACAGCGTCTTCTTTCGGGCGGGGTTCACGACAAACAATCAACCTTCGTCTCTTTTCTTACAGTCGGACTGCTCACCATGTTACCGCCGTAGGATCGGTGGCGCGGGAACGGTGGACGGAGCATGTGAGATGCGTGTCCGACCTCCAACAGGTTGCAGGCTATATCTAAGTATCCCAGCTTCAATGGAGTCGCTCTTATTCAACATCATCTGCGACTTCCTTTGATACACCCACATTTACTATTCCCCCCGAGTAGGGAAATCAGGCTATAGTCATACAGGTCATACAGTCCTACCGTTCGACTCTAACTCTATTTTTCAACCCATACTTGTTTCTATACACAATGGCAGCTCCTCGAAGACTCCTGGCCTCGGTCTCACCAGCGACCCTCGGACTGGCAGCAGCCGCTGGTGCAGGTCTTGTTGCGTTCAACGTGTCGAAGTCATCTTCGAGACCAGCACAGCCGCAGAAGAGTCTTGGACAGGAGCCTGTTTTCCCAGCAATGGGCTTCGTGAGCTTGACTCTGGAAGAAGCGCGAATGGTCAACCACGACACGAAAGAGCTGAAGTTCAAATTACCTGGAGACGATGCAACCAGCGGATTGACCCCTGTGTGTAAGTGATCATCCCGACTGAGGGTCAGATGTAACCTGAGGCTTTGAGACTGACATAGCATAGCATCCCTCCTCACTCGCCACACAGCAGCTGGCGCTTGGTTTCCAACATTCCGCCCATACACACCCATCAGCACCCCCGATAGTCCTTATATCACCCTTCTTGTCAAGCAATATCCGAACGGTCGAGCCTCGACACACCTCCACAACCTTGTCCCTGGACAGACACTCAACGTCAAGGCAATACCCGAGTTGCCGTACAAGGCCAACCAACACAAACATATGGTTCTGGTAGCTGGAGGTGCAGGTATCACACCCATGTTCCAGATCGCGCGCACCATCCTAGACAACCCTGAGGACAAGACTCAGTTGAGTCTCATCTACGCCAACAAGACGGAATCGGACATTTTGATGAAGAAAGAGCTCGATGCGCTGGCCAGTCAATATCCCCAACGCTTCGCGACGACGTATGTTGTCAGCGACAACAAGAAAAATGATAGAAGCTTGGAGAAAGGCTATGTGACAAAAGCGATTCTGAGCAAGGCACTACCTGCAAAGCTCGAGGGCGATGATGTCAAAGTCTTGGTGTGCGGTCCTCCAGCCATGTTGGATGCGATTGCTGGTGCGAAAGGTGCCAAAGGATGGGCACAAGGAAGACTTGGCGGCATGCTCAAGGATTTGGGCTTGACCGAGAAGCAGGTGCATAAGTTCTAGAATGAAAAATGCCGTCTCTAAACTTGTTTCGCGTTACGTCGTTTTCCAGCTGTATTTGGCCCATCGAAGGACAATGCGACTCCCACATCTTGTTGATCAAATTGACTCTATATCACCATCCTTCGTTTGAAGCAACCTCAGGAATAGGAACAGCCTCGGCAAAGATCTCGTTCACCATCCTGCCGACAATCTTCCGCAGCAAGCTACCCAACCGATTGCTCAACTTCCACCACCTTGTTCCATCTTCGATTTCTTTGGCCACATGAATACTGTGCTAATAATTCAAGACATGCGCGGGAGCTCTGAGAGAGGATGCATGGAGACTGCCAGCCCCACATCCCCACCAAGTGCCCCTCAAAATTCCCGCCTGCAACTCTTTTGCCTGCTCGAGACTCCGCACGACGATTAAACAGGCATCACGGGAACTCTGGAAACGGAGAAAACACTTCAGCAACCTGCACATACATCCATGCATTTTGGTCTGTACATGCGATAATGGCTAAACTCTTGACAGTCTCTTCAGTGACCCTCGGTTACACAGGTAGAGCAACAGACGATGAGCTACATGCTATGCTATCGTACAACTTCAGAGACACAGGTGGGTAGTTCGAGAAGTATAAAAACTCTCATTGACTGTACTATCCGAACTGTGTACATTTCTTCGAAGGCCAGAAACTACACTCTCATCAGAACTTCACAGCTACACGTTCAACATCCAATAAATGCGCTTGACCATGATGCTTTGTAACCTCGCAATCATCTGCCTAGTGCCAGTTGTGTTATGCAGCCCATTCGGAGGTCTGTTCACCAATTCCAGCACTAGACGAAGTCCAGACCACTGATCTAAAACAGGCTTGACGAAGAGGCCTGACGACTGTCCTAAGATCCCAAGAGATGCCACTCATTATAATCCAAAACTTCCCGACCCATTCCGATTTGCTAATGGTAGGCCTGTCAAAACAATTTCCGACTTTGTCTGCCGCCAACGTGAGGTCAGCGAGCTCTTCCAAAACCTCGAGCTGGGCGCCGAACCAGGAAAGCCGGATGCTGTATCTGGCTCCATATCTGGTGGTAACTTGACTATCACGGTGACTGTGAACGACAAAACTATCTCATTCGTTCCGACAATCACATATCCACTCAATGGGACCGCGCCTTATCCAGCTATCATCGCTTTCGGATCCCTTACCATTCCAGCTGCATCTGGCGTGGTTATCATCACTTACAACAACGACGAGATCGGTGCACAGATCAATCAAAGCAGTCGTGGTCAAGGCAAATTCTTTGAGCTCTATCCAGATAAGACAGCCAATGGTGCAATGTCAACCTGGGCGTGGGGCGTGAGCCGCATACTTGATGTGCTGGAGACACTACCCAGTACCAATATCAATCCAAGGAAAATCGCGGTCACCGGCTGTTCACGAGATGGAAAGGGAGCCCTAGTTGCGGGGGCGCTCGACAGCCGCATAGTCCTGACCATTCCACAAGAGAGCGGTTCCGGAGGTACTGCATGCTGGCGTCTCAGCGACTATGAAAACCACAATGGTACTACACAGACCGCTTCAGAAATAGTGCAAGAGAACGTCTGGTTTGCTAGCCAATTCGATGAGTTCGCCAACTCCACGGTCAACACACTTCCATTCGATCATCATATGCTAGCCGGACTAGTTGCTCCGAGAGGTCTCTTGGTCATCGATAACATTGGCTACGAATGGCTTGGTCCTTGGAGCTCATACGGATGTATGAAAACCGGCCGCAAAATCTATCAGGCCTTGGGCGCGCCTGATCATTTAGGCTACTCCATGTCTCCGAGCCACTCTCATTGCTCGTTCCCGTCATATCAGACTCCAGAGCTGCAAGCTTTCGTCGACAAGTTTCTCTTTGACAAAGCAGCTGATACTGCCTTCTTCGAGCCTTCTGGCAACATCACTTTCGACGATGAACAATGGGTGGACTGGGTGACCCCGAAGCTCTACTGAGTTGTCGTTGTACCGATCTCAATAATGCTTTAAGCCTGTCTTTGCCCCAGCCCTATCGCCAGTCTTTCCTCGACACACTTATTTTCTGCAAGACCTGTTTCCATCATATTCGGCCGCAAGTCTATTTTCTCTTTACTATTCACGATTTCCTCCAATCACACTATAACCGGATTTAGCCGGCACAAAAAGACAAAACACGAAGCTTTGCATGCACGCAGATCTTCTATTGACTTTCCTGTTCCTGTATACCCCGCGATGCGCTCCGTTCCCCGTGGGGCCAAGATATTTAGCCTGAACATGTCTCGGTAACCACATTGGCATGACGTTGAGTCGTGCATGCTATGGTTACATTTATACCCCATGACCTCCACTGTTCGTCTCAGGTGGTGAAAGTACCTGCCGTATCACGTATCATGTTGAACATGCAGTTGTTGGCGTTTGCCGGCCTTCTGGCCTCATCTCATCTTGCTCCCATTAACGCAGCTCCTCTAGAGGCACAAGTCGAGACGAGAGATTTTGGCGGCACTCATTGGGTTGACACATGGACATCCATGCCTCAACTTACTGAGCCAGCCAACCTACCAAATCCTCCATTCAACCAAACAGGCTCTGTGTTTGTCAACAGCACAATCCGACAGACCCTGCATATGTCTATTGGCGGCCCACAGATCAGAATCCGCCTATCCAACGTTTTCGGAGCTACTCAACTCAACATCACGTCGGTGACAGTTGCCCTACCTTACAATAATTCAGCTGGTCAAAGCATTATTGAGACCAACACTCTCCAGACCGTCACATTTTCAGGCAACAACTCAATCATCATTCCCGATGGCTCTCTTGCAGTCTCGGACCCCATCCACTTCCCCATCAAAGCTCAGTCCGAGCTCGCTGTTTCAATCTACCTTGCTGGTGGTCAACTTGGAAACAGCATTACTTCGCACCCCGGTTCACGAACAAACTCCTTTTACCAGTTTGGCAATGCCGTGAATGCTGCCAATCTCACCGATCCTTCCGTGCAGACTGTGGCCCACTGGTACTTCCTCTCTGCGGTCGAAGTCTGGTCGCCTCCCCAAGCGAGAGGCTTTGCCATTGTTGGTGACTCGATCACTGATGGTCGTGGATCGACACCTAACGCCAACAACCGCTGGCCTGATCTCGTTCTGGCACGTATGCAGAAGAATCCTTCTACCAAGGACATTGGTGTTTTGAACCAAGCTGCTGGTGGAAATCGCATTCTCGCGGATGGCCTTGGTCCCAACGCTATTGGTCGCATTGATCGCGATGTCCTAGCTCAGTCTGGCATAAAGTATTCCATGATTTTCGAGGGTGTTAACGACATCGGAACTGCTCCATCAGATGCAGCGTCTCAAGATTTCATGTACAACCAATTGATCCAGGCTTTCGAGCAGATCATCACTCGCGTCCACACATTCGGCATCCCAATCTTTGGAGCCACCATCACCCCATTCTCGGGCAATGTCACTATTCAGGCATACAGCACTCCGGAGCGAGAGGTGACCAGACAACGCGTCAACCAGTGGATTCGTACTAGCGGCAAGTTCGACGCTGTTCTGGACTTTGACAAGGTTTTGAGAAGCCCGACGAACCAGAGCATGCTAGCTACCCAATTTGATTCAGGTGACTTCCTGCACCCGAACCCTGCTGGATACCAAGCCATTGCAGACAGCTTCGACTTGAACCTGTTCAACCGATTCGCTGGGGGTGTTAGTAGTTACATGTGATGAATGTGCTAGTATCACTAGACTAGTCAGCGAGTAAAGCATTATCAAGCTTCGTGTTCCAAGCCAATGTCAGCTTCTAGCCGGTGAAGGTCCGCAGTCCTACCTAACGAATTTACCACAATCAGCCATGACCAGTAGTTTGAGCCACGCCGTCTAAACAGAGACGAGGCTAAAAGCATGGAGGCCGTTATGTGTAGTCGTAATAGAGTGAATAACAAGCTTCGGACGGGAAGTTGCCGCTGCATGAAACATGGTGAAACTTCGCTAAACTCTGTGACCCCTATAAGCATGGTTTGTCGAGCATGGTCGGTCTTGTCGATCCGACCACTTTTGCCTGGAGTTGAGTGATTTTGCCTAAAGCTTGGACATCTAGAACTTGTCGGGGCTGCATATCGTCCAAAAGATCCATCTGACCGACTATGGATCCATTACTAAGGACACTTCGACGATTAGGGCGAGAACGATCAGGGTATAAGAAGACTCACATTGTCCACTGTCACAGATCAAACACCGATACTCTCATCAACCTCTTCGAACTTACTACGATATCATTATGAAGTCCGCAATCGCCGCTATTCCTCTTCTCCTCGTGGGCTCTTCCATGGCTGCTCCTCTTGAGAAGCGTGCCTGCCCCAACATCCACATCTTCGGTGCTCGCGAGACCACTGCACCTGCTGGTTACGGATCAGCCGGTACTGTTGTCAACCTCATCCTGAACGCACACCCTGGCTCCACCGCCGAAGTCATCAACTACCCCGCCGCCGGGGGCGACAGCTATGCCTCGTCTGTCCAAGCTGGTGTCAAGGCCGTCACCAACCAAATCAACAGCTTTGCTGCTTCATGCCCCAACACTCAGCTGGTCTACGTCGGATACTCTCAAGGTGCCCAGATCGGTGATGATGCTCTCTGCGGTGGCGGCGACCCCAACCAAGGCATTTCCAGCACTGCTGCAACTATTTCCAGCTCCGTCGGAAGCAAGATCAAGGCCGTCATCTTCATGGGCGACCCAAGACAAATTCCCGGTGCTTCCTACAGTGTCGGAACCTCCAAGAACCCTGGTGTATGTATATTTCAATCCAATCGTAGTCCATTACTGACCGAATTATCCAGTTCGACCCCAGACCTTCTGGCTTTACCTGCTCCGCATATGCGAGCAGGATCCAAGCTTACTGCGATGCTGCCGACCCATACTGCTCTAACGGAAACAACGCCGCCACCCACCAAGGCTATGGTTCCGAGTACGGTCAAGCCGCTCTCAACTTTGTCAACAGCAAGCTCACCTAATCCCGCATCGCTGGTCGAAACGAGATTTCATGTTTACGAAGGGGCGATTGGCTGCAAGCATGTCGGAGATTTGAATAGTTCCAATGTCAAATTCTATCGCTCCCAGTTATTTCGTGGTCTTTTGTGTGTGATAGAAGAATTTCGAGACGCATGTCGTTTCAGCTGCAGTGAGATGCGGACGAGAATGGGTCAGTTTGCGAAAGATGTAGATTCATCACGCTCGGAGGAAACATTACCCGATGCGCAATTGCCGAGATCCTCCCGGCTAGGAAGGTCTTCCTCCGAAAGGCGAAGTGGTTTTCCAACTCCTAACAAGAATGGGTTCATGGCCACCAAGCTCCTCCTTTCTGCGCATGATCGATTCGAGGAATTCGCTCATACGAGGGTCGCGGACGACTTGTATAGCTAGAGGAGGTGATTGTTCGAGGTATTGCGCGTATTCGTTCGCAGCTCCTAGAGCGACATATGCACCAAGAGCGGCACGCCAGAAGAGACCATAAACCCAGCGTACGTAGCGGCCTTTCTGGTAGAATCGGTTGATTCTGGGCGTAAACCACCCGATTCCCACGCCGGTGCAGATACCGGCATCGAAGCCCAGGACCTTCCAGCGAGATTGGGAAGCAATGAGTCGTGCTTTGTACTCGAGCAAGACTTTTCTTTCGGTAGTTGACAATTCACGTCCAATCGCTCTACTGGCGTCAGTCTGCAAGCGCTCTAGGGTTGCGAGCTCCCGAGAAGTGTAATCGCGTATGCCGTAGAAGTCATTGATAGGTCTGCGGACTGTTCCCTGTTGTATCAAGGCTTCGAGATGGGGCAAATTCGTAGAAAGCATGTTCGATCGAAGCATAGAAAGGCAAGATTGGATGTTTAAAAGAGAGGCAAAACACAATTTATCTTCTGCGATTTTTAGAAAGAATGTTTTGTGCGGCGCGTACATGCATGCTGTGCCGCAATTTATGTGAGCTGCCCGAAGCGTCGGTATGACCCACTGATAACATTGCTACACAAGCATACGCCAGTTATAGTATGAAGACATAAGACTACATGATCCATCGTATAGTGTAAAGCTGGTTGTCAAATTACGAAGTACTGTTGAGACTGAATGGCTTGTCGACCAATGACTAGGCTATTACACATAAACGATCCTGATATTTAATGTATGCCTGGATAACCATGTAAAGCTCCGATACTGTCCTTGAGGGGCTCATCAAGCCCATTCAAGAGCGACAGCATCCCACAAGAAGCCTCTCCATAGAACATATCTGTCGACAGTGAAGCTGATGACATTCTTCCCTTGCTTCAAGTTGTTGACCGGGTACACGAATTGATGCCATTCTCCGCTTACAGTACCTGATCTGTAGGTTGCGGCATCAGTCGTGACATTATCCTTGCTCAAGCTTCCCAAGACAGCTCCGTTCGATGAGATTGTCAAAGCAGTGCTCTGAGAGTAGCCAGCCAGAGAGACAATCAGGCGTGCAGACGACTTTTCAAGTGTGGCGATGTCAAACTCTACATTCCAGGTGCCAAGGTTGGAGGATGCGTAGTACCAGTCAGAGCTGTTTGATTTGCCCACAGTGTAAGTGAAGTTGGCAGGTGACTGAGCAGCAAGACCGTGGTGATACGGTCCACTGTTAACGAAGCCAGTGGTCTTCTTGTCAAAGTCTCCAATCTGGAAGATACGCTTGTTGCTTGGGACGGACCAGGTCAGTGTTGACAATTTGGTGTTGCCCTTTACGTTGATACCAGATTTTGTGTAATTGGTGTAGACGTCGCTGATTTTGCCACCATTGGACCAAGCATACAAGCCATACTGACCTGTGCGGACATTCGAAAAGCTGAACTTTCCAGATGCATCTGCGTACGAAGTGTAGTAGTAATTCACACCTTGAGCCAATGGAGCTTTAATGTCAGAGTCGCCAAGGAAAACAGCGGCACCAGCAGCGACACGTCTATCGGAGAGTTTGAGAGTTCCTGAGACGGCGCCGCGAGAATGGTAAGCTGTATCATTGACCCATGAGTAGGGCCACTTTGCTAGCTCCTCTTGGAATTTCTGTTTCGCATCGGTGATAGAGCCATCATTCTGGTAAAATTAGAAGAGCTTTTTCTTCGAATTCATCGTAAACTCACAAGATACCATAGCCATGGTCCCCAGATCTTACCACTGGGTTGAGTGGTCGTTACCTGAGTCTGGAAGTGTGAAGTGTCTTGTAATACATTGAGTTGTACGGCATCTCCAGTGCTACTTTCGCGATGAACCTGTTGCGGTCAGTTGAAGGTTCAAAAATGCCCACGTGTTCGTGAGCTCGCGCACAGTAGTCGTAACCATGTACAATGGAGATAGTGCATGGTAGAGAGGTTCGATGAGGCACTTACAGTCAGGGTCTGCTTGAGGTGATTGCCGCTGAAATAGTCCGTGCTGGGGTGGATATACCAAGATCCAGTAGATGGACCATAAACGCCGTTGAAGTCGCGGTCCCTCACGTAGTTAGACCAATCATACTTCGTGATGTATGTTCCATCCGACGTCTCGAAAGTCTCATCTTGAACCTTGGTTCCATCAAGAATGGATTGGAAAGAAGGCAGAGGCTCATCCTTGAGGTAGGTGCGTCCGTTAGGGAACCTATCAGGGTCAAGGCGGAAAAGGGAGCGGAGGATGCTGATGTCGCCCAGAGCACGGTTGACGAAATACTGATACGAGCCAGCAAGATCATCGTAGATCACCCAGTGCAGATCGCCTTTCTCAGAGACAAACCTCACGTCAATAAAGTCGTTGCCTTCATTGACAATACTTGCTGACTCCCAGACAAGGTTGTTTTCTCCATCTGCAGTGCGTCAGAGTCTCAGGCTCGAGGAAAGAATACGATTTGGTTTTTACCGGCCCCGACATAATGCCCAGCAGCTTTGCCAATAGCGTCTTTGCCTTGATAGTATAGCTTGGTGCCATGGATGGATCCTTGAGTGATATTCCAGAGATCATTGCCGATAATCCAAGTGTCGTTGCTTGTCTGTTGCAAGAACGGACCTCCAGCTGCCACGAAAGGCAACGCTGCGAGTGAAAGAGTGAGTACTGAGAGTCCCATGGTGCGCCTGGTCAAGATTGCAAAAAGCGAAAAAACCCAGGCCGGAACGCGACATTGCTTTATGGCATCTCACTGATTGAGCGGTGGCCGTCATTCGTCAAAATTGCGCAAGCTATAGTCATAATGCTGTGTTGTGAAAGTCCACTGATCTCCCTGGAAAAATTTAAATCAATCTAGAAGACTGTACTTATCTCGGAAGCATGGTTAGAAACATTTTTTTTTTTGGCTGGAGATCTCGCGTCGCTCAGCATGAGAAAATCCCGTGAGAGTATGGCGTGCTCGACTCGTAGCGCGTCGTGACGAGAATTTGGCTGCCACAATTGCTGATCCTCACGCTCTGAATGCTTCTCACGGTCAGAGTGGATGGAACAGACGGCCTATGTGGCAGGATCGAGTGGTGCAAGGACGCGATTGTCCGAACACTAAGGTACACAGCAGTCGCCGGATGAACGTTCTTCCGGCGACTGTCAAGGATAAAGCTTGAAGCTTTCTGACTTTCTGCAATCTTCCCTTTTGCTTGGCCATCCCGGATCATTTCCATTCTCGTCTTGTGATCGTTCGTGATCACTGTGCTATTATGAGAAGCCTTTCACGCGATGTTTGAAGAACGCTTCATGGTGGCTGGTGCACTAACCTCATCTGGTTAAGGATGCGACGTGACCAATCAGCTTGCAGAGGCATTGGACCCTGAAGCCTTCGACTCCCGAAGATGCTCCTGCCATCTGGAAACTCACCACGACTGCAAGGATCTTCTCCTCAATGACCAAACGTCTTCTCTTCCAATGTGATTCACGCCGATCAAGGAGGCAGAGCTCCTTCCGCAATGACTGGCTCACTCGTTGCTTTCGCAGCCCGCAGCCCTACTGGATGTTCCGAATGTCGAAGGGAAAAGGTGAAGTGCTGCAGAAGCAAGCCTGTGTGTACTCGCTGCAGTCGTTTTCCACGACTATGCAAATACGACATCAAATTCGTACCTTGGGTCGACAAGACCTCGAAGATAGTCAAATACGTGGTCCAGTCGACGGTTTCTAGCCTTCCAAAACGGATAATTCAGCCCCTATCTTGTCATCTAGTCGATGACGAGTCTCGGTTTTACATTCATCACTTCAGTACACAGACTTCTATCCTACTGTTCCCATTGGCACCTTCATCATTCCGGGAGCGCCAAGTCTCGTCTGCGCTCAGAGCGCCAAGTCTCCTCTATGCTCTTCTGGCAGCTTCATGTAGCCATCACGCACGACTAGCCTGCAATCAAATGTCGCAGAAGAATACTTTGAGATACACAAATCTTGCCCTTACCGCGCTACAGGACGCTTTAGCGAGCCTAGGGTCGAATTGTCAGACGTTGCCCCTGCCATTGTACTCTGCACCAACGATGCCTGTAATGGCAACCCCAGCTCCTTTTATACACACTTGAGCGGAGCAAAACATTTGCCTTTGTGTGGCTACAACTTCCAGACGGCATTGACTGCTACTACCTTGCGGCAAGAGCAGCAAAACATGGTGTCGCTTTCAGTATCGGCCCAAATACTGCGGTAACTCGTCCGCTGAAGGATGACTTACCATTCAAGAAATCCATTAGGCTTTGCTTCACCTTCGAAGAAGACCATAGACTCGGGGAGGGAGTGCGAAGGATAGCTCTAGCAGTGGCTTAAGTTATGCTAATTGCATCTATCCAAGTCTCTACGTGATCGTGGTGTTCAAGATGACATCGCGACAATTTACTCAGCCCTGTTCGTCCATGGTAGCAACCACCGAAGAACAGAAGCTTTTGACAAAAGACCTCACAAACAAACACACTTCGGTCCTTTCCTCGAAATTTGCACACTCATCAGTTGTACTGTCGAGCAATTAATAAGAGCTCCCTCCCTGAATATTTTACATAAATGTTGAGTGCTCAGAATGAATCGACTCTGGAGGACGACAAAGGAAAATAACTCACTATTACTCACACAGAGACTAAGATAGATCATGGTGCTTGAGAGCACGCTTATGCATTCTTATGCCTGCGCACCAAGTAAGCTTATCGCTAAAGATGGTGCTTAACGTCAGAGACTTCTTTCTATGAGAAGGAGGCAACGCAAAAAAGACAAGTCACAAGATAAAAGACTATAATAGATACTGGTAGAGTAAAGCACAAACAAAAAGATAGGAAACCAAGGTATTAAGACACTGTGCTGGATAAATCTACATCATCGCAATGCACAATGCTTCAAAAGATTCAGTGCAACAGAAAAAGAAACCGCGATCATAGTTTGGAAAGGGCTACCGGAAGGAAAGGCTTGGTGATCATGATCAAAGATTTGCACCTGTCTCACAGTGAGTTCTAGAAGGCATGCTCTGTACGCTTGAGAGAAGTGAAAGTATTGAATTTGTGTGAAGACCTATCACTCCGGGATTGGAGTGCGCGACTCTGGCAAGGCAGAAAGTCCTTGAAGCAGAGAGAGTGAAGAAAGTCCTGCCCTCCTTGGCAATTAATACTGTCGCGATGATCACTCTGTGTTATTGCAGCTAACTCGAGACGAAAAATTGTGTAATTCGCATCACTTTCTGAAACACCGCCAATACGATTGTGCTTCACTGCTTTCCACGTCTTTTCATCTTCCAGTCTCACAACACCACCCGCATCAACTCCTACAGCGTCTTCATCGTTACAACTTATCAATACATCAACGCATCAACGTATCAACGCATCAACGTATCAACGCATCAACGCATCAACACATCAACAAGACACCAATACTGTGGACGATCTGTTACACCTCATGTCTCTGGTGATCATGTCGTCTGGCAACAATATGAGCTCGAGCGCGACTAGAGCGGTCTCGTACACGGTATGTATCAATGATTTACTGGAAACTGTCTCGAAATACGCTGATCAAGCTCATAGAGTCTCTCATGGAATCCGTCACCAATCTCAAGCGTCGAAGAGCTCTCAGAGAACGGTCGCAAAGTCAGACAAAAGTTCGAGGACCTCTTCCTGCAGTGTCTGGACAGACAGTCAATCTGCCGCGGCAAGTTAATCTCAATGTTTGATGTCTTTGGCAGCACGAGTACCAGAACGCTCTTACGACCTAATGCACAAAGCATCCGAAAGCTGCGCCGCATGCTGAGAGCAGACGACTGCGCCATGAACAACTACCTCACATGGAGTCGCCGCGAGATTATGAACGCTCTGATTCAACGTCAAATCTTGATACCTGGAATCGAGTCAATGTCCAGAACGCACTGTCGCATTGCTTTGGAAGAAGCCGATGACCGACGCAGCTTTCGCCTCATGCAGCTTCCAACAGAAGTGCGCCTCATGGTCTACGAGGCTGCGTTGTCAGCTGAAGATGTTTTTGTCGTAAGGGGTTCCTCAAAACCGGCTCTCCTTTCTGTGAGCAAGCAAGTGCAGCAAGAAGCGAGCGAGATCTTCTTTCGTGTCAACAGATTCGAATTTCGTATCGACCATGGATACATCTCGCCATCTTGCCTTGGACCACGGACACAGCTGTGCAGCGTGGAGCTGCAGTGGTTGGTTAACATTGGGCTAGGGAACGTTGCGAACATCCGTTATTTGTCGTTCGCCCACCATGATAGTTGGTCAACTACAACAACTACACAGATGGATCTCTCATGCCTCGATGCTTCGAACTGTATTCAGATCCGAAAGAAGATCTGCAAGTGTCCCCAAGCATGCGAAGATCGATTTCGACAGTCGCTGGCCGAGGAACTCAACGATGCCCTTTCAGATATGGAGTACAGAGATGAAGACGGGGACCAAATGATCGAGGATAGAATTCGCGGGCATGGCCAATACCGGGCCACTAAGCTGAGGAAAGCCATCGCTGACCTTCGAACCTCATTTGGTAGAGTTCGAGAGCTCTGCGGTACAGGCAAGAAAGTGAAGCCTTCGGTAGAGGGCGTCAAGCTTCTGACACTGGCAGCATTCTCCTCTTACAGGCTGTCTGTTTCTGGAGTAATATCTAGGACGATATGACCTTGGCGTCATGCCCGGGAAGAGTCAAGACAGCACCCTCTCAGCGATACTCTACGGGTCTTTGGGACACTATGCTTTCAAGTAGCTCGCTCGACACGGTATGGTGATAGAACAACTCTAAGGCTCTAAACAGACCGAGCTTGTGTTGATGGAGGTCTTCATTTCAGCAAAAAGGGATTCGAGCTCGCTCAAAATAGCAATGCACCTGACTATTTCACAAAATACTCTCTCTGGGACAAAAGTGCATACTTGATCATCAAGACAATGATAAACTCATCCTGACGGGCCTTTCAAGACATGCATCAGACTTGGGCTAGAGATATTGAACCGGAGGTGACGGTAGTCAATAGCAGCCTCACTCACTATGGTGTGCGTGCCGGCAGGATTTGCAACGTCATTGTGTTGTCTCAGCTTCTTTCACTCTCATAACTCCAAGTAAACGTTGTTTCCTCCCAAACACACTACCGCCAGTTCTCCAACATCATCACTACTACTATCTCAACAATCTTCTCTATCATCCACAGAGTTGTGACCATGGATCTGTTTACCGCAGCATCGTCCAAATCAACCGTCCATCCGGAGACCTTACGCTCAGATCTTCCATCTCTTCTTGCAGCAGAACAACATGGAGCTCAGAACGAACAGATGGTCGGCGCCCTTGAGGTGGGCCCGTATCGCATGGGTCCAGAGCTTCTCGCTAGATCGCCGTTCGCTCAGCTCACCTTGGTCTGCTTCAGTACAGATGGTCAGCCGGTAAAGCTTTCCAGACCGACAGCTTCTCCGGTGACCAAGAAGACCAAGCCCCTTTACAATGTACGTTCTTTCACTGAGAATCAACAACCTTCCACTAATTCTGAACAGACCAGCAGACTTCCATACGACATTCCCGCCATCTCTCTTCTCTCCCCTCACAGCCAGGAAGCGCAGAGCCAGAGACAGCTTTGAGGGTCAGCTTCGGGAATGCAGAGAACGCGACACGATCTACGACAAGAATCGCCACTTCATCGACCATGCTAGCCCGAACGCTCGTAATCGCAAACAAGTGCACCACTTACTGTATCAGGACGACTGCGCCAGAAACCCATATCTTCAGTGGAGTCGTCAGGAGCTCATGGTCGCCTTGACCCAATGCAAGATCCCATTGCCAGAGCAAGGCGAAGGCTCGAGATTCAAGTGTCGCGCTGCTCTCGACAAGGCAATCAGAATAAGCCAATCTGCCAAATCTCTGCTGCTGGATTTGCCAAACGAGATCAGAATGATGATGTATGAGTTTGTTCTGTCGCAAGACACCGATGAGCACATTAATGTTGTCGAGGATTCCAGAATTTGGCCGGCCTTGAGTGGTGTGAGTCGTCAAGTTCGACAAGAATCAACAGAAGTTTTCCTCCGCACCAATCGCTTCCGACTACATACGGTCAACAATCCCCGCTACCATGTGTCGCTTTCCTCACTGGGGCCCAGATCTGACAAGTGGGACTCACCTGGACTATGGAACCAATCAATTTCTGCAAAAGATCGAAACCGAAGGAGTTACCAAGCTCCGTCGCCTGTCGTTCGCGTTCGGAAGCAGAGAGGTGCAAATCAATTTGGCATGCCTTGATGCTTCCCAAAGGGTCGTAAAAGCACGATCTTCGTACGAACGATTGCCTTGGAGAACTCTGGGAGAGGGCCTCAAGTTCTGGCAATCAAAGAAGCAGAAATACGTTGGCATTTCAATGCTTGATATTACACATACCCGCAGGCTGGAGTTGTGTCTGTACGCAATCGAAGAGACCCAGAAAGAGATCAAGGCCGCCCAGCTCGCCATGAATGGTTTTGCAGAGCTCTGTGGTACGAGTAAGAGGGCTAAGACTACGATCGAAGGCCTCGAGGTTCTGGCTACCGCCGTCCTCGATATCTTCTTCCCTAAGAACATTCTCGGAGGACTTTAATTCGTAGGAGGCGATTGCAATGATGGCTCGTTTGGCGTGTGAAAACACCGAACAGCGAAAACGGTGCTCGCGTGCACGGAAGAAGGACATGCAGTGAATGATGATTAGATCGACATCAAACACATCTGCCTGATCATCGAGTAAGATTGATCTAGTATTGGGAGTCTGCAGAAAGCTTTGCTGCCGGTATAGATGAGAGAGAGAGAAGGCAGGGGCAGAAAGTAGTAAAAGTCCACTCGTAACTCTACCTCCACGGAGCAGTCTGACATTCGACGCATCAATATCGTGGATAAGCGTGCATCGTATTAACAAACACGTCAAACCAAAATGTAAGCCCGTGGAGAAGGGACTTTCACTCGTCGTTTCGGACAAGTTTGGAATGTCCAGTTTTTCGCCGCGCTGTCTTTCCTTTTCACAGCTTTTTGGATCGCTCGCCGACTGAGACATCTCGACACTATCACTGGGCTTGAGACTGCGCCTTTGCTTCCATGCTGATTATCCACTGCACAGCACGATAATTTCGACGTGATACCCACATATCCAGGGGTTCTTTCCTACTTGGTCCGTCGACATCATCGCGTCTGTCCTGTCGAGCTCATGATTGCTGACTGCAAGTTTTAGCCGCCATGGACGACCTGTTGCGCCTGATGGAACAGGCCACTTTGTCGCCTGGAGCGCACAGAGTTGATTCCAAGTTCGCACCGACTGAAAGGTCAAAGGACCAGATCACATACGAGGTAAGGATACAATCGCACCAAGCATTGAGAGCATGATAATGACCGGATATACAGAATTATCTTTGGAGTCGTCATCGTCACGAGCTTTCTGCAAAAGAGTGGGCCATTCAAGAGACTTTCGAACGCAACTTCCTTGAGTGCCTCCGAAGGCCATCAATCTGCCGTGAGGAGCTGAAACTCTCGTGTCTCTTCTATACACAGGAGTTCGGTACCGTCACGCGACTTTACCCCGGTCGCCGTTCCACGCGGAGGCTAGCGCGTGTCTTGCGAGAAGACGACTGCTCCAACAATCCATATCTCGAATGGAGCCGTCAAGACATCTTGTCCGCGCTGCAAAACCGACAAATCGCCATTTTAGAGTCAGACTCCGAGTCAAGATGGAAATGTCGCCGCGCCCTAGCTTGTTCGTACACGAGCATTCGTACCTCCTTCGGCAGTTCCATACGAATGCTCGTGTACGAACAAGCTCTCTTGCATCAGGGTGTATTCAAGCATGACTCGCACGCGCCATCGGCACTTTTCCAGATCAACCAGCAGGTACGCCAAGAGAGTAGAGAGATATTTTTCAGCATCAACTGCTTTCGCCTGCGCACCCGTCGTTGCATCATCCGCCGCCCCGACAAGAAAGCCAAGACCCACCAAACCGTGCGTCTGCACCCTTATGACCTTGAATGGCTGCAGATGATCGGATCAGAGAACGTCGTTAGGCTTCGTCGACTCTCATTCATCACGCCCTTGGGCATCAATAGAGGGAAAGGCGTCCAACTCGATCTCTCAATTTCTGACGTCTCCGAGTGGGCGCGGCCAGTAGAATGCGGTTGCCGAGAATGTCAGACAAAGGCACCTTGGACCGTTGGCCAGCAGATTGAGAAGAGTGATAAGAAGAAGAAGTGGCTCGACAGCTGTTGCTCCAATCCAGAAATACTCATTCTGTATACGAAGGCGCTGGAAGAAGAGATTCGTACTCGTGACTCGGCCCAAATGGCCATGAATGGGTTCGGCGAGAGGTATGGCAAGGGCAAGAGCGTCAAGCCAACCATTGAGGGCCTTGAACTTCTCGGTGGTTGCATCATGCAGAATTTCGGACGTAAGGAATGGACCTGGAGTCACTGCAGAGATTGACGACTACCTTTAACGACTGCAGTTTGTCAATGGAGACTGCCATCGTCAGTTGACCTCATCTATCGCGAGAGCTGATGAAGACGCTTGTAGATGTGGACGAGAGCCTTGAAAAGCGACTCAACAATGGCTACCGTATATGGAGGGAAAGAGAGATGACCGTCAGTAGATAATGTCAACAATTGAAGACCCCCCATTAGACTCTCGAAGAACGCCTTCCGGTGCAGTATGTGTATCGGTCTAGTAGGAAGACATGAATCTCCAGCAGCGAGGGAGGTCGATTCATGCGTCCAGCACGGACCACTGTCTCACCAGAGGAGAACTCCCACTCTTCCATCACCTCTTCAACTCATACTCGTCATCTCGTATTACCTCCTCTATCATAACCTAGACGAACACACGTTCGCATCGCCGCGACGACAGAGCATGGAAACGGACATGAACAACTCGGAATAGCCAAGCCGTTGACTTTGGACGATAGCGGTTGGCATCCCGGCAGCAACGAGTGCAAACCGCTACTCCATCTATCGAAGCATCGGCCTCGCTGTCGCCTGTGATACACCGGGCCATCGTTTATTGTCGCCCACATGGCTTCTGGAATCCTCGTCATTCTCTTGCGGTTAAGCCGTTGCTGCGATTGCGATTGCTTGAGGCAAGCTTTGGAGTCGAAGCCTATCGATCAGGGGGTCTCTCTTGCCGAGCGAAGATGTGCCGGATGATTTCAACAGCGAAACACATGTCGCATTGGAGGAAGGAAGAATGCGACAAGCGGACAAAGACAGAGGAGTCAAGTGATGGTCAAGAGCAAGGAGTTTAAGTTTGGATGTGGAATGCAGTCTGCAGGATACCCCAAAGCCGAGGCAGTGCATATAGAGCCATCTAGGTCAGGAGGAGACAATACACGGCATGCAAAAAAGCACCATGTTCGGCATCACCTTGCCGGAATACTCATTGCTAAGCAGGCATTGCAAGCATTGACGCTCACACCACGTAAGTCGCATGATTGCTTGATTTACTTGCGAGTCTCGCTTGATAATCGATTGCGCAAAACGACTGTCGCTTGATCTTGTGATTTTTCTTGTTCATGCTTTCTATTCACGTTGTTTCTCCCTATACGCGTCAGAGCGCATAAAAAAAATACTCCTTGCAGCAGTATCGCGCAACGGTTGCACAGCATACGACCGTTGAAACTTCTGACCGGGTCTTGCTCCTGAGAACACCACATCCACCCCTTTTGAAACACGCCTCTTTTTTTGCCATTGTTTCTGCCGATCAAAGAAACCTGTATCAGACAAACTGGATGTGTGAATAAATGATTCTGAATTGTCTTGCGATGAGGAGGTTTTTGGAAAATGACTGGACGTCAATGCAAAAGCCGCAGTAACGGCTTCGTTGGTCACGGCTTTTATCTTTCTCCCTCTGACAACCATCGTTTGCGTATTGGGAAAGCCGTTTTACACTTGACCCTTTAACGTGCCTTGCCTCATGGAACGTGTGAGGGAAGAGGAAAAAGTGGCTGGATTCCAATAAGGAGCATCACTAGAAACAAATGGTATAAGTAAAGCATCCAGCCATCGCATCTCTTGGCCCTTTCTTTTGGTCGTCCATCCATTCACTTGTGCTTTTTACCTACCACATACGCAGACGCATCAAACATTCGCTTTTTCATTATTTCTGGTTGACTGACACTCACTACGCGCATTTACAAATACAATAACACACACACACAGCATACAAGATGCCTGGTTCAAAATCAACGCGATCTGTCCTGGTGACAGGTACGCTTCTTTCGCTCGCATCGCAAGCGCTGGGACACATGGAGATGAGCTGGCCTTATCCCCTTCACAGCAAATACAACCCTTCAAACAGCTACACTGTTATTGATTACAGTATGACCGCACCATTGTTCAGCGATGGTTCCAACTTCCCTTGCAAGGGCTACCAAAACGACCGACCCATTGTTCCTGTCATTACTTACTCAGCTGGTTCAACTTACAACATGACTATCGCTGGTAGCGCTGTCCACGGTGGTGGTTCGTGTCAACTTTCTCTGTCGTATGACAATGGTGCTACTTTCAGAGTCATCAAGTCGATGATCGGAGGATGTCCTCTGACCTCGACCTACGACTTTACCATTCCTTCTTATGCACCTAACGGAAACGCTCTTTTCGCATGGACATGGCAGAACGAGCAGGGTAATCGCGAGTACTACATGAACTGCGCAGAAGTTGCCATTTCAGGATCTTCAGCATCCAAGCGCGACACATCGAGCTTCGAGGCTCTGCCGTTCATCTGGAAGGCCAACGTCCCTGGTGTCAACACTTGCACAACTACTGAGGGCGAGGATCCTGTCTACCCCATGCCTGGACCTGATGTCCTGTATGGTGGTAAGATGACTTCTTCGAGCCCAGCAAATTCCGTGGCTGGCGTCTGTGACGCAGCCACTCCTTTCGGCAAGGCTTACAAGAGTCTCGGTGATACTGCAGACCCTCAAACCGCAACTGTGGGAGGCAACACTGGATCTTCGCCTACCACCGTCAAGACTGCCGCTTCATCTTCTCAAGTTCCTACCACTTTGAAGTCGACCACCAAGACTTCCGCCGCATCTTCCGCCGCATCTAGCGTCAAGCAATCTACTGCCTCTGTTCCTGTGGTTCAGAGCAGTAGCATCAAGAGTTCCGCGTCGACCGTGGTAACTCTGTCAACCGTCAATGCCGGAAAATCAAAGACGAGTTCGACTACTCCTCTGCCCTCCGCCTCTTCCACCGACGACGACTGCCCTTCAGATGTGACTCTGACCGTCTACACCACCGCCGGCGCCACAGCAAAGACCTCTGTCGTCGCATCCTCAGCCACCACTTCTGCCGCTGCATCTGCCTCTGCCTCATCAGCTCCCATCGACCCAGACACTGAATTCGCAACTGGCGATTTGAGCACATACCTCCCTTGCGTCCCAGGCACCTACATCTGCACCTCAGCAACCACATGGGTAACCTGCGACAGCACAATGTACTCGGACGGCAGCACATCCTGGGTCTACCGCGACGCCCGCGTCCTCGGCAACGGCGCCTCCTGCGTCCCCTCCTTCTCCCCCTACTCTTCCTCCACCAAAGTCTACGCCCAACAAGCCGATTCACCAGCCGGCTTCTACCGCGACGACCGCATCGCCTACCCCTCTGGCGCAGGCGCTTGCGCGGAAAATGGAGATGTGCAATGTGTGGGCAGCACTGGGTTCAATATGTGTAATGACTTGGTTTGGTTCGGGATGGGTGGGACTGCTAGTGGAACGAGCTGTAGCAATGGGTTGTTGGTTGCTTCTTCGTAGAGCGGAGGGGTTGCTGTTACTGCTTATATTGCTGTCGCTTGCTCGGGTTCGCAGGGATTGGTCTGTGAAGTCCCCGTTGGCGAGACTTGAGTTTTTTGTTCTTCGGTTTTTCCATCACGCACAGCGAGTGCGTTTTTTGTTCTTCTTTTGCAAATTCTGATGTTTCTCTGGATAAGGACCACCCGAGATCAGACTTTTTGCAATATCCTTCTTTTTTTGTTTTTGGGGTTGTCACAATGGGCAAAAGTGGTTGGGTTTTGGGATCAATGGAACTGCATGCGAGAGAGTTGTATATAGATTATACCAAAGTATGTAGAACACCACACACCACTTGTTCTGATTCCAATAGAGAAAGGAAAGCCTTGGACAGGATTTCCCTTTTCTTTTTGAACCCGACAAGAATACACGAAATATCAAAAGATCATCATCACAGAAAACACTGCCTTTTCCCCTCCTCCTTCTTCTTTCTTCTTCTTCTTCTTCTTCTTCTTCTTCACTTTTCCCAGTACCATTTCTTGTTCCCGCAATCCTGGATGGGAAACGCCTGGAGAAAGAGAGCGGATCAGACAATTCACCGCCGGCAACCCCATAACGGTGATGGCAAAGAGGAAGAGCCTTGTGACCTGATACGTGTACTTCCCCCACACCCTATCGAAGAGGGAGCCGTTGGTTGTTGCACTGTGCTGCAAGCCACAGGGTTTTTGTTGTTGAAAACGGGTTTTGACAAGTTTCGCGTCATGGCTGTTTTCTTCTTGTCTACCCCTCAGACGCGTTTGAGCGGTGGAAAGTCGAGAGGGGGAGAGTGAAGAAGGATGAGGTAATGAATACGTGGTGGGGATGGGAGAAGAGAAGGGGCGATGGTAGAAGAAGAAAAGTGAGCCCGTTTTTGTGCGGTGATGCAACTATATACGTCAACAAGAACAAAAGGGGGACAAAAAGTTCATTGCCGTGAAAGCCGTGATCTTGGACAATTGCAAGTGCGAAAAGAATGGGCATCAAGCCCTTTCCATTCACCATATCCAAAGAAAGAGAGAAGAAGAACAAAAACAATGCATATACTACGCATTAATCCAGACGCTCAATACATTATGTCTGAGGATTATGGACAAGAAGCCACCTTCATAAGTTCGAATGCAACCCTCTTACAAAACAAGAGCAACAACACCAGCAGCAAAAGCAAGGCCGCCGAAACCAGCGCCGACCTTGACAGCAGCGCCAGTCTGAGCAGCAGCACTAGCACTGGCGGAAGCAGATCCGCTAGCAGAAGCAGCAGATCTACTGGCCGATCTGCTCGCCGTGCTCATAGACGAAGAAGCAGATGAAGCACCACTGTGCATGCTGGAAGAAACACTAGCGGCAACGCCAGAGGCGGAGGACTTTACAGAAACGGTTCCATTAGCAGGATGGAACATTGATGTATGGACGGTGGAGTTGTGGCTCACGGAGGCAGAAGTCATGGCGGCGGAAGCGCTCATGGCGATGGCGGAGGAGGCGGATGAGTGCACGGAGGCGGCGGAGGATGAGGCGCTGGCGATGACGGAGGAGGCAGAGGATGCGGCCGAGGAGACGGCATCGGACGCGGATGCTGCGGCGGCGGAGACGGGGGACTTGATGTTTACGCTGACGGTTGTGGTGGCGGATGCGGTGGATGCGCCGGTGCTGGCGACCTCTTCCTTGTAGTTGTCGTTGGAGATACCGAATTGGGTCGAGTCTGGGTGAAGTGTGTTAGTGGTTGATCGCATGGCCATTGCGACTGGTCTGCGTACATTGGTATTGGCCGGTGCCCTCGACAATCAATTCAATGCCGTAGTAGGTCTTGTTAGGAGCGAGACCAGTGTCGGGTGTCCAGTCGTAGCTGCCAGTGTTGTCGATGCTCTCGACAATGGTTGCGATAGGCTTGACATTGGTAGAGGGACCGTGAAGGAGGACGAGAGAGACCTTGCCCTTGGTGTCGGGCTCCCAGGTGATTGTGAAAGGCTTGCCGACGGGGACGATACTGTTAAGACCGGGCTCGTAGATGGCGTTGCCAGTAGGATCACCCTTGGGGGTAGTGTAGGCTGAGGCAAGAGGAGCAAAGGCAGCGAGGCCGGCGGTGAAGAGAGCGCGGAAAGACATTATCGAATGTTCTTGTTCTTTCTTTTGTGTGTGGTATATGATGTAGTCGTGTGGTCCGTAGAGATATAAAACACGAAGAGGCACAAGGAGCGACGAGGGCGATTTGTAAAAGAGTGGACTGGTTGTTGGTGAAACGAGTGACTGATAGGCGGTGATTTACCTTTTAATGGATGAAACGAACGTGGGAAGGAGTGATGTTGCAACGGAGGGAAGTTATAGAAACGAGAAAGAGTGTCAACGGGATCTAAACCTTTGATGATGTTGCACTACTGACTTACAGGAAGGCAGCAACAGGTATGTACGCCCTGCAGCAAGCCTAGAGTTTATTACCTGCGTGACAATCAAGCCGAACGTCGACCGCCGTCGCAGCTTCGCCCGGTTGCGGCAGCTGTTCAGGTACCATCGCGACCATAGCAATGTCTTCCTCTAACCCCGAACAACGTATATTCCGTGGTTCACCTCCAATCGGACGTGGTTGAGATGCGCCCGAGATGAGGTTGTCGAAGAGTGCTAGACAACAAAAGGGAAGGCGTCGCTCCCATTTGGTAAAGTCAGGGCTCGGCGCAATTTCCGACCGTCGAGCCGTGTAGTTTCTCGACTCGCTGCCGCCTTCCTTTGAACTTGTCTCACTCTCGAGCACTCTTTACACGCGATGATGTCTGCCTTTCCACCCAAGAGCCTGAATGTGTGAAGGATTTCAACCAAATCGTCTCCCGCAAGCGATGTGAATATCGAATCTGCAGCCGACCGACTTTGCCGCTTGCCGACCACTCTGGAACTTTGACAGGCGCCATGCACAAGGAAATTATCAATACAACATACATGGAGGATCAACAAAATATTGCGGAGATTGGCTATCCAATGTGATCATCAAAAAGGAGGATCATATTTCGAAACAAAGAATATAACTACATGTACAAAATCCTTCCTTTCCTACCAACTGTTATTCCCAAACGCTTGCACGCCGAGAAGAAAAAGGTGGAAGAAACTTTCAAAACGCTCGCTGATCGAAATTCGCGACAATCCTTCGTGAACAACAAAAGCCCTCGAAAGTCAATCAGCAACCAGGCTGATGGATGCGAGTGACCTCCCAAGTCCAGTGGGGTATGCAAATGTCATGGATGCAACTTTCCGTGAGGTTCGTGGTAAACGTGTCGTATGGTTCTTCTAGCGATGGTATGGAGATGCAAACATGAGCGTAAAAAATGATAGCGTTTCATCATGATTCGTAACGAGTGGTGGTAGCCAGGATTGGAGAATGGCTTCCCATCCGGTTGGTGTGGTGAGTAGTATGCACATAAAGGTGTGAGTGTGTGTTGACCGATTCTCATAGCCATGACTCGAGCCGGAGAATATATTTCTGCATCAAGTCAAGGAATATTTGGCGTCGTGCCGAGTCGGAGATGGTGGTCGACGTTTAGTTGCATTGGCCAGGGTCTGTCAAAGAAACTATGGTTAGCCAAGTTGCTTCGCCTCGGAGGAAGTACATCTAAAATAGACTTACGGTTTCGGTTGGTGACGGGATTGGGGAAGACTCCGTTCTGCAGCAGTGCCTGCATGTCCCATTCGGGTGCACCCTCTGCATATCCGTTAGTTTGGTTCTGCTGACGGAAATAGATATTTCCAACATACCAGTCTTCCATGTCCAGAAGATCCAACCAGCAGCCTTCTCGTAGGCGTCAAGCTGAGCTTCAATGAACTTGCTAATGTTGTCTCTGTAGGTGCCGTCGAGTCCGCTGACTGATCCGGTGTATTTTCCGTCGCAACTGCCGATGTAGTATGAAGATTGGCCATTGTAGTTGTAGGTTCCATCGTATCTTGCTCCAACACCTCTACCATTCAAATATTTGGCACAGTCACTGAGAGCTCCCGTCCTGGAGTTTACTGTTAGCAAGGCTCCATAAAGTCAAAGCGGATCCAGTTCAACTTACCATTCTCCTGCAATGGTCCACTTGTTGTTGGTAGCCATTGAGCCACCGAAACCGCAAGCAGTACCAATGTGGGAACCGAAGTCCATGGTCAACTGGTCGCTGGAGAAAATCTCGTAGTGCTTGAGGAAGAAGTGTTAGTTTTTGTTCTGGCAAAAGAAACAGTCATGGACTTACGTGGGTGTCGAGCATCAAGTTCCACATGCCACTACCCCAATCGTTCCAAGAGGTAACGCCAGCGAAAGCATCGTGGAAGGTGATGGCGACGTCGCTGTTCTTGAGGTTGCCCCAGCCATCCATGTAGAATTGGCGAACAGTGTCCATGCCAACCGAGGAACCCATGGGTTCGTTGAGAAGCTCGATTGCAGAGACAGCAGGGTGGCTAGCCATGTCGTCGCGGATCTTGTTGAGGGCGGAAATTGTTCGGCTGACCGAGTCACCTTGACCCCAGCCAGTGCCTCCTCTTTGACCAGAGTTGTCGAAGCCGTTTTGCGAGTAGGGAGCTAGATCTTCTGTCAGAGCGTGCTTCGATAAGGCGAGCTGTGTTACTTGCCACCGTGGAGATCAATCATGACCTTGAGTCCTGCACCGCTAGCCCAGTCCAATGCTCTACCGAGGAATTCGTATGCACCCTGAACGTAGGGTGCGTTGTCGTCTTTGATGACTGACCAGTAACCGACGGGAATACGGATGTGGTTCATGCCTGCTGCAGCGATCTGGTGCAGGTCATCTTCGGTGATCCAGGAGTCCCAGTGCTTTGATAGTCTCGAGTATGCTTCATCAGAGCCGAGAGTCTCGCAATAGGTGTATTCTATAGAAGTCAATCAGTATACGTTCAATTCTGGAGTTAACAAGAGGGAAGCTGCGAAGTGCCACTGCGACTGGGCTCTCCTTCACCCATCAGGGGCTAGTGCAGGCCTGTCGCAAGACACAAAGACTTTTAGAACCAGAGCCATGTCCAGTGAGAGCGTGTGTGACACTCGCTCCCAGCGGAGGACCCGGCTGGTTCCAAAAACATTGTGCCTTGCGACAAGCTTTTCCGGAGAGTCTCGTGCTGACAGGAGTGCTTTTTCATCTTTATTGTCTGTGCAACGTACCGTCTACTACATTGTCTGGTGTGGCGTCGAAGATGCTAGGGGTGATCCAAGGCTCGAGTACGAACCAGCCACCAAGGTTGACACCACGGACCTTGTCGTTGCCAAAGTTGAATTTGAGATCGCGCTTGAATTGTTCTCTGCAAGAGCTTGTCAGCAAGAGCCATAGACGGTATGGTAGCTTCGTATGCTTACAATGGCGCTGCTACACTAGCAGATGGTAGCAGAGTAAGTGCCGCAAGGGCAGAGGATAGTAATGCTTTGCTCAGCATATTGATAGATTGTATAAGGGTCTTGAGAGATTGTCGTCCAGGTTTGAAGGAGGAAAGAGATGTACTTGATGTGCAGAAATACGAGGTTCAAATAACGGGCTCCTGCTGCCTTTTGTATGTCTCACCTTCAGTCCACATTGCCCGTTACAACTAACGTAAATCATCTCAGGTGTAGATCCTCCACAATGACTCCACAAGTGCTACACAAGACCACGAGACCATTGTTGCAGCAAGTCAGCAGCCGGTGTCCAGACCAGCAGTCAAGATGACGAGAGAGGGATCGTCTCCTACAACTTTTTTTCTCCTCTGCGGTCTGTGTTTACCAAGATGCAACAGCTGTAGCATGACAGCGATTGGCTACTCCACAACCCCAAGGGTCCACAGCTTGAGCAGGGATGACGATGTGGAGAACCAGGCACGCATTGTGAGTGGCCAAAGGACAAACTCAAGGGAGCTCACGGGAGCTCACGCGGAAGTGGCTTGTATGGGGCAAGAGAAGAGGTGCGGGCCGGAAGCAAGGCGGTAGTGTCACAAGGTCTCTCGGCACAAATCTGACCGCATCTCCAACAAGCTACCCAACTCCCATACGGCAAAGGATTGTCGCGAATGTTGGTGGCTCTGTCATGAAAATGAGCAATAACCTTTGAGATACGTCACGAACCAAGCTTTTCTCCACAGCTTTCTCCACGATTCAAACGCGCTTAGAGTTTGGGCAACGCGGGCCAGTCTCTCGTGAGGTCTCGCTCCGCCTCGGTTGACAGTTCCAACGACATTCACGTGCCGTGTGATCAACTTGATCGAGTGATTTGACAAGCATTGACTGAGATGTAAAGCATGAGTTGACGGCAGCAGCGATATGAACGGTGCTTCGGCGCGACGACGAGAACGTGTTCTGGCGCGGCGGCGACATAGGACCCTCCCTCGTGAATGCCAGGTGGAATATACGCACGTATTCCGGATGCTAAGACTGCGGTGTTACCCCAAGCCCATACCAAGTCCCACTAGGGCAATAGGAGAAAACAGCATGGAAAGAGCAAGTAGAGTGTAGATCTTGATGACTGCATGGCAGAGTCGCAGACGAATAATGCAACTGTACATAGGGAACATAGCTGCCACTGACGTGAAGGGTTGAAGATGTAACGAGCATCTCCGCTGAGCAACACATACTCGAGTACTCGCTGTGACCTGGTGATTGGCAGCATCGGCTATGGCAGAAACATCAGCACGTCGAATACCTAGTTGGGGTACTGCTTGCCCAAGCATGTCGTCAAAATCTGCCTCGGTACAGGTCACAAGGCGCGATGACAACGGTTTGTTTGGGTGATCTTTCTACGTCGCTTGCTCATACATAACAAAGGTTTTGTTTTACCTTGACTCGCTGCACATAGTTTTTGGTCTTTGGTACTGTACAGATGATGATACATATGCGACATCGGTGTGTGGCTTGCGACGGAGGAATGGAAGCAATTCGAGGCGGTTCTGGAAAAGAGGACCCTAGTCAGCCGCACGTGATTGGCTCGTTTCTGGGCGGCGTTTTGAGCGCGGGCAATTTGACCGAGGGGCCGAGAGGGAGGCGATTGCCAACAAATTATGCATCAGCATCAGCAGACCAAGAGATTGTGCCCAAACACTACGACATGAATTGTGATGGGTCGGAAGAAGAAGGAGGTGAATGATGGGAAGCAGACGCTGAAGCAAGCAAAGGCAGCATTCAAGGCGCGAGGCTCGACCTTCGTCAGCGACACTGAAAAGCGTCAACTCGAACGCGGCGCCATCTTGTTGCAGCGTGCAGAGCGCATCAAAGAGTCGGAAACGCGTCGGAAAGAAGTGCAGAAGAAGAAGTCAATCCAAGACACCAAACCCACAAAGTCCTGCCTTCTGGGAACCCAACGCGTCAACGACAAGTTTGGCTATGCGAGGAGTCAATTCCATCTCGGCGCTTTCTTGAAGCCCAAAGCTCCTGTTCCCGCCCCTTTGCCGGCTCAAGGAGAGAAAACATCGCAAGAGCCCTGGGAGGATGACGGTGTAGACGATGACACTCTACTCGATCTCGCCGGCGAATCACCAGTCACAACCTTAAAAGGACCATCTGCACAGACACCATCACAGGCGACTCCTAGTAAGGGTCCTGCCAATGTGGAGCTTCTTTCTCCCTCGACGACCGACGACTTCGGAAGCTGGGATGATTTCCTCGAACGCAGCTCGCAGTTAGCACGAGACCTCTCTGTTGACCAGAAGCCAACACCTCCAACAACGCGCTCTTTCGACCGTATATCGTCCTTTACGTCCGCCGACTTTGATCTCTCAGTGGACGATCTTGAAGAGTTGGATTGGGCAGTCGAGAACATACCTCCACAGAATAATTCATCCGTGTCGAGTGTGCTTAACACCCCTTGCAAGAGCGAGGGAAGGCATACAAAATCTACTGGGAAGCAGGTTGGTACAGAGAAGGACATGGACAGGAAGTTGATGCCTCCACCAATGATTCCTGCAAAGCGTCCTGCACCCTCTAGTCGCGTTGGATGTCAAGCGCGACCCACCCCACCAAATTTTGCCCATGGAATCAGTATTGCCGATCTCGAGTGTTTGGCGGGTGAAGCCATTCAGTTGAGCCAATTCGGAGACGTTTGAATGCACCTGACCCAATTTGTTGGTGTTGAAGATTTGGTCGACTTTTTGGATCACTGCATGAGATGATTGAGATGCAGCCCTGTCGACAGCCGCTGCTTCAATCAGGACACGTCAAACCCTAGTGTCATGTCGCCGCCGATCTTGCAACAACGATTCGCGAAGTCTTGCACAAACCCGGTTCTCGTCACATCAAGACGATAGGAGCATGGCGGGGAATGGTGTAGCAATACAGATTGCGCAATTGGAAAGCTTTGAAGTCGAAACTATACTGTATGAAACATCATGACATTATTGCGTGGTGATCATTTTTGAACGTTCTAAAGCAAATGAGGTAGGTGAATAATGTGAATAGCCGCCCGAATCGAATATGAGAGGTCAGTTTTGCGGCAAGAGCGCAGCACATGGAGATGCGCTGTCGCCTGCATCAACCCGCATGTCCAAGCTTGGCCGCATGTGATTCCATCTTCGTCTCACTTCGTCGCAGTTCACTCTCATCTTTATCTGGCCTGTCTTGTCAGAAGACGCATGATTATCATCAGTTACAATCGACATCTCTGTCGTATTATTCCGCAGGTTCAGGCTGTCGCAAGGCAAGAACTTTCTGCAAACCAGGCAACGTCCACTGAGAGCCGTGTTTATTGGGCTGCCTCAAACAACCTTACACGGAGCTCCTTACTGGTCTGGACCATACGCCTTCCATTGCAATCAACAAGTTCACCTGCAAATCTCTCATCGATCTCGAACGACAAACGAGGAATTCTGACCATTAATCTGCACTGCCTGACCCGACTGTGCCACTCAACTGCGGGGCCGATTGATCTGTCTCGCAATAACACTTCTTTCACAGCACACTTTCACTCGGGATCATCACAAAGCTTTCCATACAACTCCGGCTCCGGTGTCTGTTTCATCAATCTCTGCGCTCACTTACAACTTCAACCAACCTAAATAACCCTGCCACGCTTGAGCGACAGATATGGAGGGAGGCCCTGCTATGTCTGCCGAGGCTCACAAAGCCTATATGTATAGAAGCATGGGTGCACTGATTCAGAGCTCGCGGCTGAAGACTGCTCAGCTTAGACGCCGCTTGCAAGGCGAGGACGATGAAGAAGGCTATGACTCCGAACAGTACCCCGACTCTGAGCCTCCATTGCCCTTCCCAGTCCCCGCCATCGACGGCCTTGATGGTTCCAAGCCTGCTAAGCCCAAGGAAGAGAAGCTCGATCCCAAGCTAGTGGGTATGTCTGTCGGATTCAAGAATCTCTATGCTGGAAAGGAAGATCGCAGAGGCCGCTTCCAGTGGCAGGAGACCATTCCGGAGGATCTTGTGCCGCCTGCTGAGAATGCTGAGACCCAAAAGTGGGCTTTTATCGCCAGATATACAAAGGTAAGTCCATCACTCGACTCAATACTGCTGTCGCAAGGCACGGAGATTTCGTCTTGTACAGCACTTCCATTGAGAGCCGTTCTGTATGTTAAACACGGACGGGTCTCAGTGGCAGTAGGGTGCTTTCAAACATCACTGTGCCTTGCTACGGTCATGCAAAGCGCTTATCCAATGGCTGGAGAGCTTTCATCACAGGAAATCCAAGGCTGATATTAATGATCAGGTTTATGGCGACCCTCGCAGAACGCTGGCACTTCACTCCGTCGTCATCCAGTCGCCACTCCTGAAGAAGGTGCTCGAGGAGGTACTAGCTGGCTATCCCCATGTCACTGTTGGTCTTCAACGCCTCGAGTTCTCCGGTAAATTCGAAGCTCTGATCCACCGCTTCCCTGAGCTCAACTCAGCCATCGATACACTCAAGAAATGGCTCGAAGACGAACGAAACGCCTCTGCCGACGTGGCCATAGACGAGGACCTTGACCAGTCTGGAGTGTCTCTTGGCGAGCACGATGCACCTGCCAGTGGAGACATGGCCTCAGAAGCCGTGGAAGCCAACGGCAAGAGTGATGAGGAGCAGAAGCTTAGTCAGGATACCAAGACTAACGGCACCAAGTCTGAATCCGAGCCTACTCCCGAGTCAACCCCCAGCGACACAGAACTAAGCTTGAAGCACACAGTACTGCTGCGAGACCTCCTCTTCAATGAGTTCCAAGTCTTGCTTGATTCCTCTCGAGACATGAGGGCTCAGGGTGTGATGACGTACGAAGCTCTCTGGACCATGTTCGAGCCAGGCCACCTCGTCTATGCTCGCGAGGAAGGTCAGGACCGGGTCTACAACATGCTATCTGGCAAGTACGGTCTGGACGCGGAAGAGAAACCCGTCTTCTGGCTCAAGGTGCGCTACATAGACTTTGACGGCACGAAATTCGGCTGGAGACAGACCAAGGTTAGTATTTCGGACTACCAAGGCACTTGCCCTATCGCTTCACTCGCTGCTTACCCCATCAATTTCTACGCCGATGAGGACGCCCTACGCGAGAAGCTCCTCAAGCGTGGTTCAGATGTTGAGTCTCTAGTCGGCACTCACTACCGGGCGTACGATGGGATTGGATGGAAGCTTGACATGTACGGCCAGAAGGAGCGTCACAGTGTCAAAGGCAAAATCATCGTCGATACCGTCGGCTGGAATCGATACAACCCTAACCAGGCCATCTTCACGTCAGCACTCGATAGCAAGGGCAGCGACAAGTCTGCGCCGCCCCACTTGCGTGCCATGTTCCTGCCAACCTTCGGCGAGTCGCTTGATGACGGTTGTGGAGGCGGTATGCCACTCGATGGTGAGTCTATTGATCTGTTCTGGTGATTCAAGTACACAGCTAACCATTGTGCAGGACACTTTGGTGACGAAGAGGGCGTCAAAAAGCTTCCACCCCTTACCGACGACCAGAAGGTACTCTGTACACACCTCATTCGTGGATATGCTCTCAAGGAGAAGATCTGGCTCAATTTCTTCGTGAATTCAGTGCAGGACGTCGCCTTCAACAGTTCTGCCTTTCAGTCTCTGGTCTTGCCTGAGGATACCAAGGAACTCATACTCGGCTTCACATGCACACAACAATCAACTCGTGTGGCATATGACGATGTCATCGAAGGTAAAGGCCGCGGTATCATCTTGTTGCTCTGCGGTCCTCCAGGTGTCGGCAAGACATTGACAGCTGAGAGCGTGGCCGAGGAAATGAAGGTGCCGCTATTCATCATGTCCGCCGGAGACCTAGGCATGGATTCTAAGCATATCGAAGCTCGTTTGCTATCCGTCTTGGGCATGTGCACTCGCTGGAACGCCATTTTACTACTTGACGAAGCAGATATCTTCCTTGAGGAGCGCAGCCGTCATGAGGTGGAACGCAACAAGCTTGTCAGCATCTTCCTGCGCGTACTTGAATACCATGAGGGCATCATGTTCCTGACCACCAACCGCGTTTCGACCTTTGACCCAGCCTTCCAGTCTCGTATTCACATCAGTATCGACTATCCTGAGCTATCTCCCGACAGCCGTCGCATGATTTGGGAAAACTTCTTGCAACGCCACAATGACGCCCAGGAGACAGTTCGCCTCTCGCCCCCCAAGAACCCAGCTTCGTCAATCAAGTCGGCATCAGAAGCTCAAGAGAACAAGGACGATGATGCTACAAAGGCCAAACACGAGGCTCTGACTCAGCCCCACGCCATCACCAAGCAAGAGATTCGCCAGCTCTCGTTGCTTAAGCTCAATGGTCGCCAGATCAAGAACATGCTCAAGACGGCTCAACTGTTGGCCAATCGTAAGGCAGAGCCATTGCAACACAAGCATATCAAGACTGTCCTGGACGCCACCCAGCACTTGCACAACGCTAGTAAGGCTACCGAACATGCTCGTAGCAGCATCTTCAATTGAGTCTCCAGGGTCTCACTGGTTGGAAAAAGACTATGCATTGCATCAGCTCCTCTAGCTTGAGCTCACTGGGCCGAGAGACGTACGGAAGAAGGTCAATCATTGGAACACAGAAAGAACCAGTCATTAAGCATAGCATAGATAGCTTTACGGATTCTTCTATACAATCATTCTCTAACCCATACTTCATCGTCGTATATCACTTGTCAACTAAAACCAATATTCAATGCGGTGAAGCAGGCAGAAATCACCTGTTTTGTTCATCGAATCTCTCAATCGACGACTGAGAACGCATCACTACAAAGAAACCCCACAATTTTGTGACGAGAGGAATCTGGAGACGAATCAAAGTATTATGAAATCGACCATGAGGCTAAAGTAGACGTCTTCGTATGAACCCGGCTCAGTGCGATGTCACCTGCTAAGGCTTCATTGATCGTGTTGCTGAACAGGGGTTTATACGGTCCTATTGTGTAAATATTTGGGGTGAGATTTCGGGGTAGTAACGCTGGAAGCAGAGGAACGGTTTGTGACAAGTGGTGTTCATTTCATATATGTATTTGACACTCCATCTTCATGTCTGCTTATCGACTTTTGTGTGTCCTGCTTGCAGTATCAAGTCGCTGTGCAGAATATCAACCAAGAAGGACGAAGAAAGTACTTAATCAAACTCAGTCGCAATACTGAGTGTGTCTTAGCGCCGAAATATCAATGCCACTTAGGAGTCAGAAGACAACGTTCCTGCGCGTTTGAGAGGAGCCGATTTGCTCAATTGGTTCAAGTTGCGTAGGGCCACCCGTAGGAAGTTCTCAGGTCCGTCACACTTTTTTGCATTGCTTCTTCCATGAACCTCTGCTATCGAATTCGAGCTTCAGACGGAATTGGCCCTGAAAAGGAGGTGGAGATGAAGTTATTCACTTTGGTATCACTGAGCTGATTTGGTTGTGCAGTGGTCTTCTTCAATTGGGATCAATGTGTATACTATCAACCAGGGATTTTGGGCGTCTGAATCTCCATCTCGCCAACCTATCATATTTTGGTCCTTGCTTCTGCATAGTTCGTTAGGACCATGTACAAAACTTACTTATAGCTCAATACAACTACGTGTATTCATCGTATGTTGAACATATTATTGTTTCGATGATGCTTTAATTGCCTATACTTCCGGTGCAATAGTCCAAAAATTTCAAACTTGTTGCAGAAAGTAGGTATAGGACCAAGCCATCGTACTATTAATCTCCTTGCAAACTTTCTTAAAGAAGGATGATATTGCAGAAACGAGATAATGTTAAGGAACAAGAATATGGTAGCAGATAGCAAGAGCAAATGGAGCAAACAGCAGCCTATACAAAATGACCAGGTCACTGACTCTGACAAAACGTCTCTAACGTTGCAATCCTCTAACCAGTCAGCCTGTCATAGGATTTTACGTGCATCCGATACAGGAGAGGCAGTGCTTAGAACATGTTTCACTGACCTGATTCGCACATAGGCGTATCGAAGTACAGGCAGGGCAGTGTCATCCACGAGATTGTCGACTAGGAGTAGACCAGCTCCGATGAAATCGGCAAACTCTGGCTCTCTGAACACGCAGCTGTTTCAAAGTTAGACAACATCTGTGCCGACAATTATATATGTAATGCACAAGCCTCGGAATCTCGTGTTGTCGAATTTGGGTATCATTGCGCGGAAATGGGAACCCAAATTTTGTTACGAAGGCCATGGACCGGTCTGCTTCATGATTTCTATTGTTTTAAGCCAAATTCTGATTTGCTCTGACAGAGGACTATATAGTATATTTATCCTCCTCTTTTGGTCTTGCGGAAAGCAGTCTTGTAGAATTGGCATATCCAGATAACACATATGTTTTGTATGTCCCAAACTTCCACCGTATGAGACACCTTTTTCTTGAATTCCCATGTGGCAATTGACCAGACTTTTGCTTCCACAATCTAGTATAAGGAAGATCACCGTCCTCCTATACACCAAGACCCAGTACCATCACACCGAGATTCTATTGGAATTTAGTGAACCCATCAACTAGAGCTGATGGCTTCCTACTGATCTAAAGATCCAAGCCAGATTTAATACCTCGGTGCAGAGGGAGGTGAGGATCAGGTCCATGATGCCAAGTTTTGTCGTCTTGTCTCTGCTTTCGGCAAAACCATAGCTACAAGCATCATTATGCGAGATATGGTGTCCAGGATGTGGGAGACTTGTGCGGAGTCATGGACCTGTTGTATTCGCTGAGGCATTATTCGCTTGTCAGAGCGAGCCCACATCTGAATATCAAGCCTGCTTACATATCTAGGAAAAATGCCCGCATGAGGGGTCTACAAGAGCCTCGCAAGAAGTATACTTATACTAGCGTGTGCAAATAATCTTTGGTGAATCTTTTGGCCATGCTGCTATACTGTGGCTGTGATTTGGCGACCTTTCTGGTATGATTTTATCAGTTGTACTTGTCGGGGTTTTGATTTTCAATAGTGATAATAGTTATGACAGGGGGAGGGAGGGTTGATTAGCTGCACTGGAATCTCATCGATGATTCAAAACATCAGTTGACACATGTTAACCAGTTACTCCTATATCCATATAAAAACGAATGTTCAAATACCAATTTCGTACTTACCACAACTTCTTCAAGGCCGTCATGGTCCTTTCTGTGACGTCGAGCTCAACATTCGAGCTGGTCGCGACACCGCTGTCGCCGCATGTATCTGATACAGACGAACACTGCTAACATAAGCGCAAGGGAAGGTACATAGGCATGACCACCGGGTCTGTGAATCTCACAACCTGATCTTTTTCTGACGCAGAGATTACCAACAACAAAATGCAAGCCTGTACATGGAACGGAAGAAAGCGGTGGACAGGAACACTGAGATGTTAGCAGCTTCACTGACCTGGGGCTCTTGTTTATCGGACTGCCTTGGAGTCGCCCAAAATGATAGCCAGACTACGTGGAGATCCAGGGCGGCCAGTATGCTGAATCCGTTCGGCCACCAGGATGACCTCCACCTGCTGGGTGTATATGCAAGAATTCCCTCAGTTTCGTCGATGTATATATAGCCAGAAAATGTTGACTCGGTCAGGCTGTTTTTGAAGTTCTCTCTGCTCCCACGATGATTTCCGTCTGTAGAGGTCATGTATGGCTGTGAGAAATCCGAACAGACTTTTTCATCGCGAAGATACACCAGTCACGACCATGTAATAGCATACTTTCATCGGTTCTATAGAACTTGACTTTGCCCTCGTTTTTACAGATATAAAGGTCTTGGGTGACTAGCTGTCTTGATGTTTTCCAAACCAAGATCTACGTTGGCCTAGAGAAGGGGCCTGGCAAGGCGTAATTCCGTCCAGAAGTATACCATCATCCATGCAGTATTTACCTTGCTTTAGACTACAGCGATAGCCACACATTAAGGGGACCAGGTCAATGATACCTCTATTACATTGCTGCTCCTTCAGAAGAAAGAATACAAAAGTCTTGCATGTCTAGAAATTGCAACGAAGGCTTTGTTATTGAGAACATGAGGACAAAGGAGGTTTCGTTTACCCCATTGTTCTTGTTACTTGATGCTCTAGTGCATGAACGAGCTGATGGAGCAATGGTGATGCCTAGAGCTGAAACGAGCAGGATGTAATGGCGCAATAGACTTCAAACAGCAGAAAGTCGACTAATCTGCAAGTCTTGATGTTGGTACCACTCGGGTTTGGAGAATGTCATATTGATTTTGTCCTTCAAGCCTTTGTCGACTTTGGCAAGTTTCCTCCCTTGTTAACTGCCACGGTCTTTTGAGCTTTGCGTTTCAGCCAGTGGTTGACAGAGGCAGGAGTGGCATACTAACCATTGCTTCTTGTGCATGTCGAGTCCAGACTTCTGGATTACAGAAGATATTGTCACACGTACTCAGACTTTTATGGAAGCTTACGTTGGAAGCAGATTATGTCAACTTCTACACCCTTTTCTACTTAACATTGATATGCTACTTGTCAAGTTGCAAAGAATGAGTGGTCTCGTGTTGGTGATTCATTTGTTGCAACGATCCTTACACGTTCTTGGTCTATCTCAAAAGCAACATCAAGTAATGCCTGTTTCCATTTGTATACTTTTCCTCTTTTCGATAGAAGAAATTCTTCTTGTCCAGACACTATAAATTACAGACTGTTCTGCTCTTTCTTCCTCTTCTCATCAACAAGGCCGATCCTCGTCGATGTTCGAGCAAGCATGGCAAGCCGACCAATTCGTCTCGGTACAAGTTTCTCTGCCAACTCTACGCCCCATTAATCGCCGCTGTCGCCGACGAAAGCAACCGGGTCCGTAACGTCGCTGCACTCTCTAACTCGCCGTCTACCGTTATCGCCGCTATCCTGTCCATATGCTTGTGTCGTCCTGTAACCCGGTCACTGCCTCTATCGCCGACGAAAGCAACCGGGTTGATGATACTATTGCCCTCTCCGCTTTCTGACCTATATTCTTATGTCGTCCTATAACCCGGTCACAATTTCTGCCGCCGAGGAAAGTAAGAAGGTCGATGATACCGCTATTTTTCCTACTTCATCTTCTCATGTATATGTGTATTTCGAGGCTCCATTCCTACAAGACAAGATACAACCAATTGCAGAAAGGCAGGATGATTTTCGAATCATTAGAAATGTCTAGAGAGAGTAGCATTGATTCCCACTCTCACCGGTCAGTGACTCCAAAATCAATTCCATCTTGCCTTTCTGCAAGCACACGGACGGCATCGCTTGAGAGAGGGAGAGACAAATGTTCTTACTTATAAAAATGAATTAACTAAGATGTTATGACACTTCTCAGCCTCCCGATGCAGCTGTAAATTATTTGACAAAAGGCAGGGTGATTTTGAACACTAGATCAATGTCCGGGGAGAGCAGCGTTTCTACACACTCTCTTTGGACAATCACATATTTTTGGAACCACTCTACCTTTCGACGGCTAATTACCATTACCTCTCCTTTTCCTCCCTTTCTTCTTTTTGTTTCTCTGCCAGGGTGACACCACGCACAAGTAATTTTTGAATAAAATCCGCTATTTCACCATCACCTTTACCTTTATCGATTCCCTATTCTGCATGCATATTGCAATCCTTGTTTTCTAGGAGGTTCCAAAGCTAAGAGCTGTTATGTCTTGTTGTCGTCGTGTTATCGTTGTTGTTACGTTTTGAGACCTCAAATTCTGGCACATGCCATCGAAACTGTGCGAATCTACGCCGTGAGATGTTTTTGAAACGGACGATTGTTTTGTGAGAAAGATTCATCATGCCATGGATGGCACGTTGGAGAATGCTGAGAAAATGATTACACAACAAAGTTCTCGCATAGAGGCACAAAAGCGGCAAGAAGAGAAAAGAAGGATTGTTGAGCACGATTCTTCATCATATGAAGTTGGACCAAGCGAGCCATGAAGAAGCGGGACCACTCTACTCTAGACAGAAGAAGCACTTAATGAAAAGTCACTGTGAATGGCAAGGACGAAAGACGAAGTAAAAGTGTTACAATGCAAAAGTTAGATATGCCATTTCAGTCTCGCACTCTCAATCTATGATAGTCGCTGCCCTCATGATGAAGAAAGGAGGGAAGGAAAGAACCCTGACTTATGATAAGCTAAAGAGGAGAGAAGAAAACACAAAAACCCGTCCCAGTTTCTCATGATTTCGCCCATGTTCGTTATCCTAATCAGAGTAATAGCAAGTAAAAGGAAAATTTGGAGAGATCGCTGCGTTGCGCCTCCCGATCGGAAAATGTAGTGTGTCCCATTCATTTCTCCCTGTAGAATGTGGCCGTCATGACAGAAGATGTATAACATTAAAAGAAATCGTCAGCGTCGGCTTTATTGCACAGTCATCTGCTCTCTCAAGCCACTGGGCTCGGGCTTCTTGCGGCGACCCAATAGTGTGGCGTTGTCCAGGCTCAGCTCGAAAGCACCACGGTTCTTGACCTGGCGCTTGGCTGCGGCAGCGACAGCGGCACTGTGCTGACCGTAGCCCTTCTCCTGCGGTGCTGCGCGAGGAGCGGCCTGCTGGCGAGCTTGGGCGGCAGCTGACAATGATGTGTTGCGCATTTGACGCTCGACACCAGTAACATCAGGTGCACCGGACTTGGGAACCTTGGCCGGAGGGTTTGCTGATGAGGCGTCGTAGGGTTGTGATTGGCCGTACTCGTCCTCCTCGTCCTCGTCAGGTGCGTTGAGAGAGTTGATGCCATTGGCACCGCGGTATCCTTGCTTGAAGTTCTTGCGACGCTTGCCCTCCTCTTCTTGACGGTGGACGGCGTATGAGACATCGAAGACCTCGCGCAAGTTGACAGCACCAGGCGAACGGAAGTCCGAACGCTTTCCGGCACCGGGAGTCTCGTCGAGGTAAGCGAAGTTGGGCTGGAGGGGAGTCTTTGAGTCGTAGTCGGCAGAGTGGGGTTGCTTGTAGAGAGGAGTGGCGAGAGGAGGAGCATCGGCGGCGGCGTGGGTCTCTTCCTCGGACTCACGGATCCAGGGGTGCTCGAGGAACTGGTTGATGTCATAACGCTTGTCGGGGTCGACAGTCAAGAGATGTGAGACAAGATCTTGGGCAGACTTGGAAATGTCATCCCACCAAGGGGACAGGAAAGTGTATTGGCCCTTGGCAACCTTCTCGGTGAGGACCTGAATGCTCTCATCGTAGAATGGAGGGAAACCGCAGAGAAGAGTGTAGAGAACACAGCCGAGAGCCCACATGTCGACGGACTTGGAGTAACGCTCATCCTTGACAATCTCAGGGGCAGTGTAGCCGACGGTACCGCAAGGGGTCATGGTTTGGCTGTCCCAGATGACCTTGGAGAGACCGAAGTCGGCGACCTTGATCAGACCGATACCACCAGAACCAACACCCTTGATGAATTCACCTTCGTCGGCCTTGTCCTCGTCGTCAGGCCCTCTGGGCTTGGGGTTTCTGGTAGGGACGAAGGGTGTAGGGTAAAACAGCAAGTTTTCAGGCTTGATGTCACGGTGGACAACACCAGCTTCCTCGTGCATGTACTGCAAAGCCTTGGCCACTTGAACGATGACGTGTCGTGACAAGTCCTCGCTGAAGTAGGTGAGACGGACGATCTGGTGGAAGAGCTCACCACCAGGACAGAGCTCAAGGACGATGTAGTAGTACTGGCGGGCCTCGGAGAACTCGACAAGCTTGACAATGTTAGGGTGGTCGAGCTGACGCATGATTTGAACTTCCTTGAGGATGTTGGCGCGCTGTTGGAAATTAAGTCAGTGGCTGTCGAGCAGATATCCTCTTGAAAGTTGCAAGGAGATACGAAAGCAAAAAGAAAAGGATTTGGCGCACCTCCACTCCCTTGGGCGTCTTCTTGAAATCCGGATGAAGAACCTTGTCGCCCTATTCCACAAGCACTGTTGGCTGCTGCACGTACGAGATGTTGATGAAGAAAGAAGAAAGATAAGAAATAAAGCAAGGAAGGATCGCAGACACGTACCTGGGTCGAGTTCATCTCGAACTTTCTCACAACCTTGATGGCAACCTCGTTATAGACACCTTGGCTGTCTCTTGCACGGTAGACGTTACTGAAAGCACCATCGCCCATCTTTTCGACGAGGCTCCATCTTTCCAATCCGGGATATCTAGGGAGCTTGCCCTTGGCCTCACGCTCCTCTGCAACGATGCGCTCGAGCACTTCGGGGTCGACATCCTTTCTAGCTTGTTCCTTCTTTTGTTGCTTGTCGACGGCCTGACCAGCGGCAGCACCGGCCTTGGCAGCGACATGACGGTTGTCGACGGCGGCTGCCGAGAAGTCGCCCTGAGCGGCGTTCGCTTGCAGAGGCTGGTGTGCGTAGACGTTGGGATCACTCATGGCGTATTGGTCGTGATGCCTTTGCTCTTGTTGCCTTGGTGAGGCATGCTGTGTGTTGTGGTGACGCTGGGCGTGGACATTAGACACGGCAGGTTGGTCAGGCGGTGACTTTGGGTTTTGGTCCCGCGCCTGCTTGCCGTGACGGATGAAGTTCTTGAGATTCTGTATCGTTGACATGATTGATTAGTCGGGGTTGTTGTGGTGTGTTGTATGACGCGCAAAGGCAATCGAGATGGGTGTATGTCGCCTTTTCGGAAAGAGGCACGACAAAAATTAAGAGATTGCGACGATGATAGAAGTCAATCAAAGAGAGGTGTAAAGATGAGTGGTGTGGTTGTGTAAACGGCTGAGCCAAGGGCGAAGCACAAGAAACGTGATAGTGAAGGGTGATGATCAAGCGGGTAGCGTGGATGGGAGGATGAGGGATAGATGGATGGATGGGAACGAGGGGTGGATGCAGGGTTGGAGCAAGAGTTAGACGAGCAACTGCATCATAGGGTTTGATGACGTCGGATCGCTCTTGCTCCGGGGTCAAGGCTGTCATCCAACGCAAAGTGCTTTGTTTTTTGTCTTTGGGAGGAATGACACACACGAGCCCCCCAGCATGGGCCAATCATCATTCCAATCAGCTGATGACGACCTCGATGATGTTCTCAATAAAGATGAACACCAGAAGGCCTGCGAAGACATGCCATCCCACGGGAAGTTTGGAAGGGGAAGGAGCGCCATGAGCGGCGCCAGGCAGAGGGAAGGATTGCTTGTGAGAGCAGGGGAACCACTAACCTCGATTTTCCACATGGTAACAACTCCCGCCGATCGACGACTTGTCCAATCTCGAAACCTTGCAGGGGCTGCTTGTGCGCAAGAGGGGTTCCCAATCTAAGAGAGATGAGATCCTTATGCCCTGTTGTTGCACGACGATGAGTGAAGTGAGGCAAGTACGGCGTCGCCTTTCCTCGAAGTTGGCTGGCGATTGTCTTTGCTTCCCCGTTTCGTTCGTTTCGTTATTCGTTCGCGATTACCGGCTGTCTCGTTTGCTTGACTAGCCGAAGGCTGGACGACGAGGCGGAAACGGATGTTTTATGAAGGGTGAAAAGAAGGGGACTCTAGGCGAAGAGAGATCGAACAGCCACAGCAGTTGAGGTCATATACATGGAGTTGTAGCTCTACAGGATGATGTCGAGAAAGACAGTTGGCGCCCGCCGCGCGCCGGCCGTTTTTTGCTTTCCTCTTGCTGCCTCTGCTCCGGGAACAGTGGGCTCCGCTTTTTCAAACAGACCAGCCCAGCGCTTTAGTCGCTCTTCAAGACTCGCAAAAGGCACCTATTTTACTCCACTTTCGAGCTGTTTTACGACGAGACCCTGATGGTGCGTTAGTGAACCGAGTCAAGGCTTCAAAATCGACCAACCCCCTTCACCTCCATTGCTGCCACCGTCCCTATACCAAGGATCTCGCAAGATATACGACTTCACGAGATCTTGGATACCAAGCCTTGACATCGCATCCCTGCTGACTGTCAATTGAGCGCCATCTCGCTTTCGGAGCCTCTCGCTTTGTCCCTGGAAACCCGGCACCGCGACGCACGAAAAAACGCATGACGTGAACCCTGCATCGAGATGACGTCTGGGCGCGCTCAACCTTGGCACTTGCATCATCCCGCATTCGATAGCCGCGTTTCGACCACCTTTTCGGCTCTGCTTGCTTACGACTTTCATCTCATCGTTGACACAAATCACCCAAAAGGCGTCATGTTCATGCATGGGGATACAAGAAAGGGGCCGCTCCTTTCCTTGCTACAATCCGGGGTCGTTCTATTATTGATGGCGCAGTCGTGGACGTCTCAGCAGATCTTCTCCAACATCATGTAAACAAAGCAGAAACGCGGCTTGCTGTGAGTTTGCAAGATCCTGGCAGCTTCGCCAACGGCCTGCTTAGACCGCCGACATATGGTACAGTTCGTTGAGAGTGGGACCTACAAAGCCACCAATGTTTGATAGCCTGTTCTCACAGCCGCATTTACCGTCTTTACCATTTCATCACCTCAATAAGTCCCTCAGGTATTGCTTGTTGACCAGTTGATCAAAGGCAGTGGCAGTATCACCCTCAAAGGAAGTGGAACTAAGCAATATCATCAAACACGAACCTGGATGTATGGTAGGTGATTCAGAAAAGGCTTCTGCACACCTTGAATGATCTGGTCTTTGACCGTCATCTCTGCAATATTCTCCGTCCTACTGTCATTATCGCTCAGCAATCTTCGCATGACTTCCTGGGTGGGATATAAGATGACCGTCTTGACCAGGTCTGCCTTCTCACCATATCTCATCATGACTTACATGTCTTCTCTTGTCAATCAACCAAGCTTTCGACTTTCAGACGCACCCGCCTTTCTCACCATCAATATGCAAGATGTTTTTCACAATCTGGGTTGTGGCCGCAGAGAGTGTCATTCACATTAGCTCTCACTGGACTATCACGCCAATTTGAAAATCATCTTGCCTTCTGACAGTGGTATCACAAGCCCTGCCAGCATGCTGAGCGCCATTTGTGATGTGACTTGTCATTCTCGGACTTTCACTGGAGCAATGTCAACCTTATCGTACCTGGCGAAAAGACTGTTATCGACCCCAGAGATCCGGAGTGGAAAAGAATGACCGAGAAGTGGTATATGACAACTTTGGATGCCTCGCCAGATCGAAGTTTTCCGGTCCACGGGAAGAGTTGTTAGTGTATGATCAGCCTTTCATCATTGGCTCTCCACTTGGCGAGAAAAGGGTTATCAAGAGCCTCCCGGACCTGGAGATGTTGCAGGATACGTCACACACACCCAAGTCGAAGTCGCTGCTCGCAAGGACCCCCAAGACCTCCATTAGAGCACCAGATCTAAGTACCTAAGCTCACTTTCACATGGAATTTCGGGACCTCTTATATACGTCCATGCGCAAGGAGGTGCTCGAGAGCATAGGATTCAGCATAGTGCAGAACAACTATGATGAATCGAATGGACCACCAAACGGCACAGGAACTAATACACCACAAACACATCGTCTCGAGAAGTTCTTGTGGTAGCGGTTCTGAGAAGCCCAAGCGTCAAGTTCCTAAAGTTATATCCGAAAAACTGATTGATGAAAATAAGAGCTCTTGGCTGGACACCATCACCTGTCTTGATCCACTCAGTTCACCTTATACTATATCACAATGGCACCTCTTGGAGAACAGTTGTTCGACCAACTCAGAGGCACCGTCGACAAGCTTGAGGCACGTGTTGCCGAGCACGAGGCCCGTCTGCGCAGAGCCCTCGATCTCATCGTCGGCCTGCCATGAGACATCTAGTTCTAGCCGTGCATTTTCGAGAACGTGTGTCTATTTGGACTGGGCTACGACCGGTAGCTCTCGCAAGTTATATATGGAGCTCATGAGTAAGGCGCCCTTCGCTGTCCTTACAACTGGCAAACACTACCATCAACCTATCTTCTGACCTGGGATGCAGTTCCTGAAGTCAGATACAGATAAGACGTGCAATATTCATCAACGCCGCGAGAACGATACTGCCCTTATGGCAACTCACAAACGACGGCTGCCTCGAGGTGGTCGAAAACACCCCACTTCAGGTTCCGCAATAACATCCTGAACAGTAATGACGGAGAGCCAACGCCTACTGACAGCAAAACGTTTTATGATTCACTGCCTCAACAACTCGAAGAACTTGGAAGCAACAGTTCACGCTTTGCAGGACAAAATCGTGACAACGACGAAAAGATTAAGCTTCTTGTGTCGCAAATTTATTGGTCGGCCTGCGCTCTCTCTCTCTCCTTCTCTTCCAGACATTACACCGCAACGCCACGCGCGCACAACCATCCTTCCGCAATTGCCCGTCACAACCACGACCAGTATATACATAACAACCACCCTTGTTGTTCAAAGACTTATAGACCCAGAGCACACAACATGCCTCGCTCCAACCACTCTCCAATACATCCGTGACTTGGTCGAAGAGACCATCAACCAAGCCCTCCACTTGGCCAAAGGCGCATCGGGTTACTACCTGCAAAGTTTGATCGAGGAGGACCTCCTCGAGGGAACCAACTTCCGCAAGGAATTGGAAGACGAAATTGCCTACAAGGTAACCAGGGATTCATGAGTAAGGAGTGCGCCTTTACTAGCACTTGGTTAACCCCTCGAATGGTCTCCACGATAGACTTCCATCAATGACCAGTCGTATACGCCAGCGGTCTGAACGCCAGAGAGTTAGCACATATCTACCATGACACCCAAAGGGACACGAAGTTTTACGTCAAGCATGGAGCTCTTCCCCATGAGCTCATTGTCCCTGCCTGGGATCACCTTGCCACTTTTGAGCCCAAGCCTCTCAACAACCCGGCCACCCCCCTCCAGCTCATGGCCCTGACCTCGTCGTCCTCGAGACTCCTGGTCCCGCGACAATATGTAAGACATTGATAATTTCGGTATTGACAAGAGAGGCCTGTACATTAGGTTCAAGCATGAGGCCTCAATGCGCAAGTACTGTGGCCTGATTCTGGTTCAAACCGACCGCAAGTTGGTCATGATTATCGCGAGAAACTGCAAGAGCCGTCCTTGTCGAGATCATGCAAAGCTATGCGTGTAACTGTCACATACCATACGTTCGTTATGCAAACCTTTACTTTGAGGCAGGAAGGTATTTTAAAGAGACGCCAGAAGCTCACCATCACGAGCAAGAGAATGGCTGTGCTGACAATTGCGGAGCCAATTTCACACCGCCCAGGGATCGTAGACCTCATAAGGCGAACCCATACTGGCGGTTTACCTCGTAATTCAACAGAAGCCGGTGAACTCTCAGACATGTGCCTCGACGAACGACTCAAGAACCTCTTTCATGAAAACTTCAAACTCAGCGAAGACATCAGTCACATCGTCGACGGAGATTCCGATGAAATGTCCCTCCTCGACAGCATCAAAGTTCTCGCCGGCCCCCGTGAAGCCTCTGAAAAATCTCTCAACCTATCACGCTCGCATTCAAGCTTAAAAGGCAGGAATGCGACGATCAAGAAGAAAACCGGCAGCATTCGACAGCCAAACATCACGCTGAAGTGAAACACACACACACACTGGGAAGGATAGCGACGGCCCCAAGATAGTTATCACCACTGAAGGCTTCCCCCGCCTCACATACCGTGTCGACAGCGATGGCAAAGTCCTTAGCGATTGGGTCACCATGAACGGCGATGTACTTCGCGAGACGACCAATGTCTGGTGCGCCAGCAAGTGTACGCCGAGCATATCGTGCGCCTCCATGCAGACATTGCTCCTCTCGCTATACTGCCTATTCTCCACCAAATTCGCTATACAACCCGGCAGCCTCCGCAAAAACCAGCTCATCGACGCCGCCGCCCTTCAACAAATCAAATTCATCAAACGCTTCTTCTTCACCGTCTTCAACGACCGCTATTACAGCAAATCCAAAAGCTACAACACTGCCTCTACCTACACTGCCATGTCTATCCAAGCTGCTGTTAACGAGTATATCTGCTTTCAAGACTCTTTGTGCAGTGTGGGTAGGGTAGTCCGGGTTTTGCGAGCCTGTTGGGTGGTATTCAGGAGTGTGCTAGGTTTGCTAGTGAGACGGAGGAGGAGGAGAGGATGTGGTATGAGGAGGGCTATGGTGGGGAGGATGAGGGCGTGATCATCTACAAGGGAGCACAATTTTAAGGTCAACCCCTCACGCCCCTGACGAACGCCGCATCACCATCAGCCACTTTGTAACCCCAGCCTGGAGGTACTGAGACTGGCCAAAGAAGTAAACACTTTTGGTACCGGCTCTCCTAGACCTACGACGACCTCCTTATAGATTATATCGAAGGGTACTCAAGAACGCTACTCGGCATCTCAAGGAGACGGATAACGTCCTTAACAAGACCAAGAACAGAGCTCGATGAGAGCTCTACCGTGGTTTGTGAAGGATTCGCCTCTCCTCCGGGCGGTTGGGAGTTTCCACCTCCCTTCACTGCGCAAAGCACGATCTCACTCGCGCATCTCACGCACAACTCAGTTACGCGACACACGGCGGCAACATGGCCAACATCGACTTGGAAGCCCCTGTTTTGCTTGTCACTACCACTATCATTACGACCCATGACCTTAACACGTACGTATACTAACCCTCTTGTTTCCCTTTCTTGTCCAAAATCACCCCATTTCCTCTACTATCCGCCTAACGATGTACTGACACCGAACAGCGGCGTGGTCCACATTGACACGACCGTCACCGGCACCTTTATGAGCCACCAAGTCTTCGAAGATGCGTACAACCAGGTCATCCGCCCGGAGCTAGTGGTGGTGCGCGTTCCCGTAGTGGTTCGCGTGCCTGTCTGATTCTGTCTCCCTCCGCCTATACCTGCGCCCCCCTTACTCGCTCGCGCCGCCAGCCAATTAATAATGAGGACGAGCAGCAAGCTCTCCCATCACCAGATAAGGGGTCAAAAACAGGACCGCGTGGAGGAAGCTGGCATCAAGGATCTCGCACGCGTCGACCACGATCCTCTCAACGGCGGAAAGGTCGGAGGCTCGTCACGATGGCGTCGCCGAAACCGTCGCCTCGCTCACTCCCAGCCGTCGTCCAATCACACCTCCTCGCCCTTCCGGCTACGACGTCGGCTCGCCCAGAGAGTCCCTTCCCGGCGCAGAGCATTCTCCCGCCGTCAGAGCTGCCATAGAACGACTGGGAGAGCTTCAAGCCATGCCCTTGCTTCCTCATTGCTACACGTCGATGCTACCAACGATGACGGTAGTCTAGCTACGCAAAACGAAGAGACAATTGCGCAAATATACCGGCGAGATTGAGAAGATCAGGGACACGGGGTACGGTGAGCGCTTCAAGCACCGCTCCGCTCGGACCGTTCACCACGGTGCGTGTGCTCATGAGAAAGCTCGTCAAGCTCGTCCTTGAGGGCTTTCAATATAATCACTCCCCCCACTGATGTGGTGATCCAAGGTAGAGGTTGGGACATCACCTAGAGCGGCAAGACGAAGGCGTCTTGCGCCTGCGTCTTGCGCCTGCGTCTTGCGCCTGCGTCTTTTCCGATCAGCCCAACATCAGACAGCTTCTCCTAGAGGAATATGGCGACTCTGAAGGAATAGGACGAGCGGACTGGGGACGTTATACTCAAAGCCGGATGGGCTCATACCAAGCTTACTAGGACCATGGTGGGTGGCATAGAGCGACGAGATCAGGAAGCTCAAGGTAACCATGAAGCTCGCCGGCGACACTTAAAAGGCTCTCACCACACCATATACTGCCTCGTTACCTGAAGTCGAGTAATGGCATGTTTCTCTTAGACGCCCGGGCACTAAAAAGCGTTCTCGCAAGCGAGCAAGAAAACAATACTGGAGGATATGCGACACGATGGTCCAGCCGACCTAATTGCCTCGCACCTGGCGCCAGACGTTCACCGGCGTCGATGGTCCTGCCGACCTCATTTTACGTACCGTACTCCTGCTTTCGATTCCAAACTTCCCCACCCCTGTCGCTCAATCCCGTTTTCCTGAGTCTCGACACTGACTTTCTAACAGAACCACATCGGTGAGGACCACGTCGGTCATGACGATGAGTACAACCCCCGCTGTGACTTTGGCTCGTGCGGCTGAACGCGCAAGGACAGAAGGGACCTCTTGATGGCTCACGTGGTCCGCCACATTCACGACTACAAGCCAATTAAGTGCGATCAGTGCAACTATAGCACCAAGGAGCCCAGAGAGCTGTGCAGGGACAAAGGCATACAGTGTGTTCCTAAGTACAGATCTTACCCGACCAACCGGGCCAAGGTGAACCCACGTGCTAAGGCTCAGCGCAAGAAGCCTGAGCGTCCTCTGGGCTGAGCAAAGCGTCAATTGGCTAAAGCAGTGAGCTCACACGCCACCATGATACCGGATGGTAAGCTAGCTCTTGCTAGATTCAAGATGGAGAGAAGCGCAGCATAGCATCGCTGGCAGCAAAAGGTTGCTCGCCTTCGCAGAAAAGGCAACAAGATAAAGAAGGACGCCGACATTCTCATTGACAAGCCTGAGCCTGAGGACGAACTTGATGATAAGGGGGTTTTCATCCGGCTCATCGTGAGGACCATCCTATACCGCCTATCTCTCTGAGCCAAGGCCTGGCAAAAGTATATATCGTAGACCGCCGCAAGAGCTAGTGTGCAGATGGACCAGGACGGTGAAACCGCCTCATGGTGAACTTCCTTGCCATGGAGGCCGCTGGCATTCCATTCAAGTTCAAGGACGATGACAACGTCCCTGCTTTGTCTCTCGCGACCCCCCGAGAACTTGAAGGCCATGCTAGAGAGTGAACTAATATCTTGAAATGGTCCTGACCACGTCAACACCCACGACCACACCTGGTCGTTCACTCCTGCCAGCCTCCGGATCCCCGATCCCGCTAAGGACACCAAGAAAGAGTTGAGCGCCCTCAGCCCCATACCCTGCTTCTCAAAGTTTTGCTCTCCCTCTTTTAGGTCATAAATTAGGCGTTTACACACAAGCAACGACAGCTCATCCAGGAAGCTAACGACTATCGCTTCGCTTAATCGATACAAAAGCAGGACATTGCCGACCTCTCTGGCCCCGAACCCACTACCCAACTACCGTCTCAAGTTCCGGGCTACATCTACATTGATCTCAGCAAGGACGACAGCCTAGGTTACGTTACACCTACGCGCAAAGTCGAGTCCTAGTAGTGCCTTCTAAGTGTTGAAAGGTGACACTGAGCAGAGCAAGAAGTGGTAAGAAGGTTTATTGATTTCAGTTGGGGTGAGGCCCCCTTATGTAGCAGTGACAGGTCAATTCCCAACACTAAGATGTGTCGAATTGACGGAGGGTCGCGTCTCGTCCCTAGCTGCATGGTATTATAGAACATGACACCCGGTGTTTAGCTAGCCTACATTCGAGCGCGCCGATTGCATCTCCGAGGACTTATACCGCTGTTCCGAAAAGCCCAGTGATGATTGGAAGCAAATCATGAGCCACCAAGACAAAGACTCGGAGTTCTAAGGATTTGGAGAAGGCCGTGAAGATCCTCAAGAAAGATTAAGATGAATTTTGCTCCTCTACGCATTCCTGAATCCTGGGCATGACCATGAAGAAATCTTTGACACACAAAGACACAGTACACCAGATCTTTCCAGATTTCGACAAGTTCCCTTTTCTGGCGGACGTCATCACTCTCGGCATACCGCTAAGTTACAAGACTTTTACAATGTTTCTAAGATCCCCGACGACTTACTATCAAACGGCAACAACGAAGTCCAAGCAGCCTCGTCTGTTGACTTGTCAGATCTCAACACTACGGCTGGCCAGTCTAAGACTCTCACAAATCTTCCTAAGATCTCCGAGGACTTCCCATCCAACGGCAAGAGCGAAATCAAAGCATCCGTAATCATGCAGGCGTTTGGCGGACGCCTAACCAACATCATCAAACGGAGCTTCCGTTCAAGGGAGCAATGGCCAGTTTTGAAGAACATGGATGATATATCCTTTTATCAGAGACGGAGGAGAATTAACATAATGGTCTTATGCAGACATCTTGCTATATTGGCACTAACGGCCTCTTCATCAGCTTCGGAGTAGTATTGCCGTCGCCAAAGACTATAAGATTATAGGGCTCGATATCCGAATCGTTAGCATGTTCTAAAACGTACTACACAGATTCTATAACTTCGACCCGAGCCTAACAGGCATTGTTAGACGCTTCCCCGAGTTACAGCAGTGGAACATGCGATCCATCTTCAATCGAAACAAGTCCGCAGAGATCGAGACGGACACTACAAACCTCCCCCTGTTTCGACTGCAGTCAATGATACTAGTACTTCGCAGGCCTCGCTGGTCGTCAAGACTATATACTGCAGCCAATCAACGCAGACCAAGAAGATCGGTACTCCATTCTTAATGTCCAAGATCATGTCTCAGCAGATAGAGCCCACAAAAGCAATCCAAAAGGAAACGCCTCAGCGCACTAGCTGTCCATTCTGCAGAGCTGTTGTCTTTGACAGAGTCACTAGAGTCACCGGATCTTACACCCGTCGAAGTTTGCATTCGTGGAACAGCACAAATGGAAGAAACTGGCCAAGTTTCTCCGCTCGAGAGTCCACATATGCGGTGCTGAGTACAGCTCACATTTGACTCCTTATGCCTGGACCTTCTGGACATAGCTCCACTATATACAGTGTGACTGCGGGTGAAACTCACAGAGAGTAACAGTCAGAACATAGCGTTATCTTACGACGCTTTGGATGGGACAGATCACCCGGGGTCAAGTGTGGTCTTGCCCATAACTTACCCGAACCGAGCTTTGGAAGAACTACTGGGCGACAAAATGACTGCGAGAGACAACAACACCAAGGCACTCAAAGTGTACTTGAAAGCCATATACTACCTCTTCCAGTCCTTCGTCTACCTACGGAAACAAACTTCAGATGATCTGTCATCTAAGATAATTCAGTTCGGGGCAGGATGGAAATATCCCTTTTGGAGGGTTGAGGAAAATAAGAGGAAGAGCCACACGCTACGTCCTGGACAAATTGAAGTCACGTCCTGCCTTTGGAACGATTGAATATCCTCTTCCGTGCAGGTTTAGAATACTGTAACAAGGTATTCTGCCGCATGGATCACGAAGAGAGCACCGAGCTCGTTTGTTAATTTCGCCTACACTAACACTAGCGCCAACTCGAAGTTAAGAGAACTACTGGTACACATCACTGGAACGGGCGATTAAGATGGTCAGAACCCAAAAGGAAGCTATCCAAACATGTCAAGTTTTGGACCAAACAGAACTCCTTACCACTCGTAGGCAGTAACGACTAGCTAGGACTAGCGACTACATTATGAGTTATGTTCTAGATGAGTAACAGAGTTCAGATGCGATTAGGTCAACAAAGGAGAATTCGAGAAAGGCACAAAAAACCACAAAACATTGAAACCTCGAAACGTGAAAACCCGAAAACCCGAAAATTAAACATGAGACAGGGCTTTTTATACCAGCACCTTAATACCAAGTATCCCGACATCAGAGTACGCTTTTCCCTCCTCTCCGTGCGCTAGATTCTGTCACTGAAGATCGTTTGAAATTGCACGATTAATGTTGACATTGGGATTAAGCTTGAGGAGAGAGCCTCAAGATCATCACTCCTTGTGGACCACGTGCTCTCGCTCGATAGCAACGTGCATTTTGATGAGAGGTTCTAATGCATATCGCTGCGGTCCAAGAACAAGGACTGATGCCACAATGTTTAGCGCACGGGAGGCCATGTCAGCCGGAAGACAGTATGTGAGAGGGCTTGGATGTATGTAATTAAGGCCTCAAGTCACTTGCCCTTCCTCTAGTTCCTGAATCTCATCCTCGGTGTCAAACGCCCACTCCCTTTCAAATACCCTAATCATCGCTGCAGAAGACCTCGCCAGATCCTTTAGTTCGTCTTCAAACATGTTACTATCAGCAAGCTCATCGAGCCTCGACGCCCAAGCTAACCACCTTTGCGGCGTGATCAAAGATCTCTCTTCCCACTGCACACTCTTCACAAGATCGGCGTGATATTTCCTATACCACAGCGGTCCAGCAACAGCATTTCGAGGACTCCGCATAGTCTCCGTCCAGATCTGTTCTCCGGCAATCGTGATCCAACGACATGCAGATCTCAGACTATGTAGTGAGTCTATTCCTTTTTCAGTCTTGGGGTCGTATTCTAGTGAATCTGTGGTAGTTCTGAATGTGTAGAGATAAAGGTAGTCTAATGAACATGGTGTATCGTTTGAGCCGGAGATGAGGTAAGCGGCGAAAGTGTTGAGGTTTGTCCATCGCTGTTCTGCCCAATGCTCTGCTAAACCATCGCTAATATAGGCAGTGGGACCTGGAGACGCGGGTCAGCAATTGCAGAACCGATTACCTGAACAGATGTACCATACCATACATGGAATCACCAAGATTTACCGCAAATTGTGGCAAATCGGTCCATACCTTTCCTTCATCGGCCACAATAACATCTCCAGGTCCTATTTCAGAGCTCTTGTAGTCGAAAGATAGCTGTATGGTTCTCCGATTCTCGTTCCGAGCATCCGGTAATCGAGATAATGCCAATGTAAGATTTGCCAGTTTGGAAAGATCGTGTTCCTCCGAAAGGTTATTCGCGGCGCCGATGATAAAGTAGATAACATCCAGATACGCAGTTTGGAAGTCATCGCTAACACGGACGCATGATGCAATCTTTGTTGCTGCCTCTTCTGGTCCAATCGCACCTTCAAAGAGATCCTTTGAGATGTCATAAAGAGGAACAATCTGTCCTTCTGACTTTTGATGTGTACAGACAGACTCGAGATGATCCTGCCATGAACAGAGTGAGCTGACAGTTTCCATTGTGCTTTGAGATGGGTTTGCAGCAATTTTGTGAAAGTGAGAGGTACGGACTGCACTATCCCCGCGTCGTTCCGAAGAGGGGTTTCGCCAAGTTTGATAAACATACCTTTATGTTATCACGATGTCTTGAATAGGTGCAGGAAAATAATTGAAGATGGAGAGTGGCAATTTTTCGCTAAACATGGCCGATGCAAACTGTGAACGGGTAAAGTCTTTACGCAGCAAGACCGACAGATCATGACATGAATATGTTGCTGGCAGAGTCTGGCGAAGTAGCGATGTTTGACAATTGACACCGAGAAATCGGGTTTGACAAGCTCCTACAAAGACTGTTTCATCCAATGGAGAGCATGACAGACTTCGAGATATCGATCGTATAGAAACGATGGTAATAAATGTTAGTCGCTTCGATTCAAAAATGCAACCATTAACCGATAGCAATAGGCCTTTCAAGTCGATTTTCACGATGATTAGACCTCGGAGCGTGGGGGGTAGGATGGTATGATAGAAAGAAGACGAACGAATTACTAGCAAGTTACAGTGATAGAGGAAGTCCGCGTGTCTCTCTTGACGTCCGTGCACCGTTGCAATCGCCGAGTCGCCGACGTTGTTTTGTGCTTGTGGTCACCCTACGAGTGAGTACCTTTAACAACAACAAAGCTGCCACTGGATGCTGTCCCATGATTACAATAATAGGATCCGAGGAAAATCCTGCATTCTGATAAGTGGCAAACAAGCCGAGAACTAGTAGGCAGAGAACGAGAGCTAAAGTCAAAAGGAAGGAGAAAAGTGTTTAAAGTAATAGTGCCTTTTTGATGTTAATTAAATATATGTTTGACGGAGTTCGATGCCTGTATTCTTTAATCTTTGCTTGTGCACGCAATCTCATAGCGGAGAAATGGAGGTATGTCCATTATGTACAACCCGGACAAAGCCAGAGGGAGAAAAAAAAAGCAAGAGCGAAACGGAAGACCCGTTGATGATAAGAAGCAGCAGCAGCGAGAAAAAAGGTACTCCAATCCAAATATGCAACAAAGACCAGCTCCTTGCGGGTTGAAACGCCATGCCGAAATGAAAGAAGAAGACCCAAACAAGACGCTTGATGGGGGAAGAAAGCAAAAAACAGAGAGTGATGGGCGCTTTTTGCTCTTCCTAGGGAATGATAGGCGTGTAGAACAGGACGAACGGGAAAAGATACAAGGGGGTGTGGCGTGCGCGTATAAACAGATCAAAAAAACTCCATCCCAGTGGCCTGGACACCTTCTAAGTTGCCGAAACAGATGCATTAGTCATTCATCCACTCTCTCATCCAGTCAAGCTCAATTATTCTCGCCGATCTCGGATTTTACAGGATGGGACAGAGATGGCAACAGGCACATGCGTCCGGAGCCAGACTCTTCGTCCCTCGTACCGCCATGTTTGTTTTCGCGGAGACCAAGCCAGCGGCGCCAAAGAGCACCACTAAATCCAGAGTTATAGTAGAACGAGCTGCCAATAAAGTTGTGCTCACCCCAACCGAAAGGACTGTCGACATCAAGTCTAGGACGATTGAACATTCTGTCCATGTACTCAAGGTCCCAATCGCGGTCGAAGTAGACGGGGTGAGGCGCATAAACAGACTTGAGACCATGTTGCAAGGCACATGAGGCAGGCCACATCTCTGGGAACATGGTGTGACGGTACTTCCAGGTCTCCTCGTGCATAGTGTCCATTAAACGCTTTGAAAGACGAGAGACAGTGATGATGGCGCAACGGCGAGGAGGAGGGGGCATTTGCAGATTGTAACCAGTAGCATCCAGACGAAAGACCCAGTTGGTCTTGCTAGGATCGAAGATGGGGTTGAAAGTGATGAGATCAGCTTCTTCGCCAACTCCCCACTTGAATTCATCCTTGTCGTATGGCATGGGAGGAGTGGTGTCAGAAGGAGAGGGGACGAGACCATCGTGCTGAAAGGCAGGAGGACCCCAGATAGGAGTCTTGCCGGTTTCACGAGTTTCTCGTTCGACCATATCGGTGAAGTTTTGGTAGGTGCCATGTAGCGCGGGCATCCAGAATCTCTCAGCTCTTTCCCACATACCTTTGCGAGGCTGCTTGCGAGCCCAATCGCCAATGGCGGTGTTGAATTCATAGTAGTGTCCGTTATAGCGAAGATCCATTTCCCAATTCCAGTAGTAATCGTAGTTGGGATATTGTTGACCGAACCACTGAAGGGCGAAATGAGCAGAACGGTATACCCCATGCACACTCTGCTGAGAGGGGTTCTCGAAAGGCTCGGCAAACGGAGGAGGGTAGTAGTTGAGCAGTTGAGACTCTGACCAGAGAACAGTCATATTCCAGAACTCCTTGGGCATGTTCTTCTCAATGACCTTCTGGTACACACTCTTGTCGGCCCAGATGGGAAGAGTCTCGTCCTTGACGTGGAGGAGGAAGTAGACATCGTATTCGCCACCAGACTTGAGCGAGAGCTCAGCGATCATGGCGCGAAGGGAGTAGAGCTGGTTGTAGTTGAAGTTGTAGCCAGTCCAGATACGGAGAATATAGGCGTGACGAGCGACCTTGCGGTGGGCGTCCTTGTTCTCAAAGCGAGCCTTGTTCTTGTCGTGACACTTCTTCATGGCCTTGCCCCAGTTGACGTTGGAGTAGTCGACTGTGCCCATTTTCTTGAAAAGCTTGTCCGCACCGGCATTTTCAGAGTCAAGACCAGGACCAAGACCACCGGCTGTGGCATTGTAGCCGTATCCGTAGGGGCCAAGTCTTCCGAATCTGTCATAGCAAACATCATCTCTAATTCCAAGCTCCCTGTGGGTGCCGAAGAACGGAGCAGTCATGTTTCTGGGAAGTCCAGGGTAGACATAAACATCAGGTACCTCGAACTTGTCCTCGTCATCCATGTAACAAGTCTCGACCTTGCCATGCTTTTGTGTGTATTCGTACGAGGCGTAATCGGGGTAGGGGTTCAGCTTGATAGGCTCGAAAGCGGGCTGTTTGGGGAAGTTTCGGGCTTCGTTCTTGTCGACGTAGCCTTCGGGGATTGACTTGTTGTAGCGGTTCTCGGGGACCCACTCTTTGGCAGGAGTCAAGGTACGGATACCATTGTAGAAACCTCTCAGCCTGTTCAATGCATTGTCAGTGCTCGCACTCATGTCGTGACTTCTTGTCGACTTACGGAATGTATTCTTCCCAGGGATAACCCGCAGGTTTCGTTTCCGGGTCTGGATTCGCAGGCTCCGGGGGATGGTGGAATCTGTGATGACGACTTCCAAGAAGCATCAACAGCACGAAAAGTGATGTCAGGCCCCAGAGGAGAATACGAAGTGGAGACCACCGGACTGATCGCAAGGTCTCACCGGCACGTCTTGGTGACGGCCATCGCACTCTCTTGAGAGGCTGCAATGTGAAGGGCGAGGTGTTGCGGCTGTCGGAGGGCAGCTCCTGGTACGAAAAGTTGCCGTGGAATAGCCTAAGCGGGTTCAGATGGCGCAGACGCGCACCGCTTTGTTGCTGTGGTTGCATGCTAGGCAGTCCTTCGCCAGCATCACTGGAGAGGCTACTCTCCGACTTGCGTTCTTTGTAGTCTTCCAGATTGGCGGTGTTTGCGAAAAAATACAAGAAGCAGCGAGCGACGAGAGTTGGATCAAAGAGCCAAGGTATGCAGACGCGGAAGCCGAGACCGGCCGTTGTGCGGTAGCCGAGTGTGCCGGGGGAGGTTGGGACAAGTATGTAGACGCGAGACTAAGGTTGGTATTGGCTGGCTGAGGAAGCAATTGCGGTATAGAGGGAAAGGGGGATGATTGGTCGAGGGGATGCAGAGGAGAGAGGAGATGGACAGAGTCAGAGGAGAAGGAGGAAGTCAAGTGGAATAATTTCCAGACAGCGTCCAGAAAGGCTTTGGGGGAGCGAGCAGTGAACAAGGAGAAACGGGCCGCTTCCAAGATCAAACACTACGTGCAAGTGGAACAGCGATGATTGAAGGCTCGAACGGCGGCGAGGTCCGTGTGCCTTTGACAAGTCCAAAGTCTCCCAACAGCTGCCGACGATCGCTGTGATTGGACAAGGAAGCCAAAGCGAACACTCTTCCACTCTTCGCTGTTATCGTCTCTGCCACACACCTGTCTATTGTTTCAGTCCGGAGATAGCTGGGCACGAGTTTGTAATTTTCTGTTGAGCGCACGCTTGTTTGCTTGAAATTGCCTTGGGTCTGGAGAGGCGTCGTTGGACTTTTAGTTGCAAGGAGAATCGTCTTGTGTCTCTCTGCCCGCGGAAAGCAATGTCGCATTACGCAGCCCCCGGCCTGTGAATCTGGAGATCTCGCTGCGTCCTGCATGGCCGATGCGCCACACCCTTTTACTGACTCTCCGTGCTCTCCCACGCTCTTCCAATTCAGGCTCTTTTCGTCATGCATCCACTACACTCCGGGGACGAAGCCCTGCTTTCCTGTCATCTTGACTGCAGTACCAGCTCTCCATATTGCACCTGTCCTGCACGACTGCCGAATGCTCCGCCAACTTTCCGTCTGCGGTGTGCTTGCGCTTGATATTGTTGCGCCGTACGACCAAAACATGGCAGCAGACTGCTTGTTTTGATCGTCGTGTGGGCCGCAGAAAACTCGCAAGCATCGTGAAACATGTCCATTTCGAATCCCTATGCACATCAGACACATCTCCAGATAATCTGAACCCATCAGCACTGCCATTTCTGCAGAACGCGCAATCCCTTCGGCTGCCATCCGTCTTTTGTCAATTCCATCCCATGTAAACACAAGCTCCCGGTCCTCCGGTTGAGTGTGAGGCTCATGCATGAAACTGGGCGACGCTACACAGAGTCTCGCTGTCATCTTCAGTCTTGGCTGCCGCCAGAACCATCCGACCCTTATCACCTTCTTGATGCGATTCTTCCATCATGACCGGCTCCGTAAAAGCCGTCTACCAACTTGCAAGCCATGTCTCTCCACAAGCGAAAGAAGCATCTTCCATGCTGCATGTATCCTGCACTGTACGCGCAATTCAACGGCGATCTACCACTCAGACGACCTTATATTATCAACTTCACCCCTGTGTTTTCCGAAAGATCTGAGATGAGCAGGAATTACCATCCTTGTGGTGTGCACAGCCAAGCCCAAGTTCTACAATGATGCCTTGTCATACAACACGAGCCGAGGGAGCCTCATCGTTGACATCTTCGCAAGACGAAGGAGTCCGGCCATGCCTTGCTACCGCCTACGAAAGTGGTGCACGTCGTTCATCGACGTCTGACTAAATCAACGAACACCTGCCCGAACCCGCACATTACTTTGACTTCGGTGTAGAAGCGCGTCTGTCCAACATCTTGCAAGAGGTGGGTTTGCAACCTTGTGTCTGTCAAGCCGCTCTCGCGCAACACTTGCATCAAACAATAGACCAATCGATAAATCGCCTATTTTTGGGTGGTCACATTTTAGCTATTGGATGCAAGAACGCCTCCAACACCAACCTCCAATCATGAGTTCACATGCCCTGATAAGTCCACTTCCTCTATCTGAACTCCTCTTAACATTGTTATCACCACCTCACCTCTCTTTCGAAGAGCGACATCAGGATCCAGGATGCGCGCACGCTTCAAATTACCCCTCCCGCATTTGCAAAGCGCAGCTTGAAAGAAGCCTCGGTATGTTCCCAGCAACCTCGATCACAACTCCAGCCGTCTCTCAACAGGACATCTCTCCGCGATCAAGCGTTCCTGAGCGATTAGACTTTGTTATAGCTGATAATCAGGATTTATCCAAGCGTTAACACAAAAGAGGGTTGGTCGCACACACAACCTTCTTACCGCGGAGGCTGGAACAACGTCCAAAAGTCGTTCGCCACGAAAGTTTGTTAGCAACGACCAAAATATTGGCGCGTCGCGTCCTTTCCGGATGAGCGCGGGCAGGTTTTTGAAAGGTAGGAAAGCTTGACCGGACGTCGACCTCAAATGCGACAAGCCGACTTGACAATGTTCAACATAATGTCGATGGCGGTATGCTGCATACACATTCAAGCTGTGTATCATGGCGGCTGGGGAAGCATGTTGCCGCAGCTGAATGAATGACAGCCTTCGAGACCCTCAGCGTTGGACCGACACTGCTAGCCTGAGGCTCGTTCAGGAACAATCTTGACGCGCTCACCTGTCGATTCAGAAGTTATTCCGCCTGTCAACAATATCTCATTGCTTTTTCAAAGGCTGCATCGCTCATACCAACCGCTTCAATGAAGCTTGAATTCGCAGGTCACATGGACTTTCCGGGTTGCTTGTCTTGGACAAAATCGATTCCTAATCGGCTCGCAAGCACGGCAAAGGCATATAACACTCTACCACTCTTCAACCCACGCAAGAAGTTTCACATACTCCGGAGTGCAAGAACAGATAAGTCATACAGCCTTACAACACCATTCTGCCCCTTTGTACAGCTTCCGCCTACCAATGTAGGATCACAACGCCTTGCGATTAAGGCAACGTATAGCTGTCTGTACTGCACAGGCGCATGTTCTAAGTCCGTCGTGAGAATGACCCGTGGACGAAACTAGAGCAACTGCATTTGGAGATGCAGGTAAGCGTGGCAACAGGCAAGGTATCCAAGGACTGAGTGATGTGCATGATGGAGCTGATCTTGCAGAGGCATCGAGCTATCTAACCAGCATCTTGATACGCTTTGAGCACCTCATGTCCTTGACCAACATCTTGGATGCTAAAGTAGTTACTGGCCATGAGAACCATGTTAACCATAGCCCACTCTTTCGTACTTGCTAGCTCTTTTTCATGCTTCTCGAGTAGCCTCACTTGCCTACAGTGTCACCGTCATCGTCGCTCTCAATATTCTTGTTTCTACTTGCGCGAACAATCTCCAGAAGATCGCCATTGCTAAAACAGCTATAAGCCCTACATGATCTCAACTCACTGGCAGGACCACGACTAGCGATGCGACACAATAGCTTGTCATCAGACACGAAAGCCTGCAGCCCTAGGACCACGACTCTCTGATTATTAACAAACAGTCGCAAGCGCCGTAGCAATACTTTGTACACCCGTCCAGCCAACAACTACTCTTCAGCAAGGCGCATGCTAAACAAATCATCGCAACCATAGTGTTGAGGAGTCCAAGATTGATCATTCACATGACTAGCAAATTCGCATGTGACTTTAGCACAGCAATTTCGCGGAGAGTCATCCAGACTTTTGTGAGCGTTTCAAGGCGTCCACAGCCATCACGAAATCCAACGTCGGCGGAGGCTCGTGGACAAAAGAGTGGTTCAGGATAAGTTCTTATCTTTTGAAGATGGAGTGAATCTTGGAATAGGCAACGGTTTATGCAGCCATTGGGAAGAAGAGGATTTGCACATGCTTGATCATATGCAGAAGATAGTTGGACGTGACACTGCATGAGAGTTGTTTGTTGACATGTGTGGAAGAAGAACAGGAATCATGGACTGTTTTCATGAGTCGTCAGGGTTGATAAGAGGAGTCTTATGGATAGCAGAGTCATGTTGTAGCTATTTGAAACGTCTTCGTCCCTGTTCTTCTCGTCAAGGAGAAGGCGGTGTATAGGGCTTGGCGAGGCGAAGGCGGTGTGTGGAGGGGCACATGCAATTGTACGATCAAGTTCCTCAGAACAACAAGACAGCGGCCTCGGTGTAGATGATATCTATCTCTCACATGAACAAGAAAGGAAATTGTCAATTGTACAACGGGCTGCCTTATGATATGGAGGGCAAGCAAAGCAAGCACGTTTCGAACAAGGGAAATTAGACTTTTCGACCGTGACCCTCCACAGCGAACGCCGAGCGCCGAGATGGGGAGCATAAACATCTAAACAAATGCCCTGACAAATCCAACACAACCACCGCATTCGCTTCTCCACTGCATACGACTCGTTTCTTCTTTTCCACGAGACTTGAGACGTTTGTTACACGACAACTCCGCCTGACAAACAGACCGGCACGAAACAAGTGGTCGCCTTGTGAGAGAAACACGACGACGGGGATCATCAAGGTGTCTTGTTCCTTCTACGACACTTTCTCTGGAGAAGTCCAACATGCCCATGCAGTAAACCCTGAAACGACAAGAGTTTGTGCGTCATGGCATCACCATACCCAGCACTGGATATGGAAGAGGTGGAACAGAGATCGTCTCCCCTCGCAGGACCAGGAACAACACGAGCGAATCGACGACTACAATTAAGAAAGAAGGGCTTCCAAGGACGCGTCTTGCCCAATCGCAACATTACGCCCAAGCGAAAGACTTCTGAAGCATGGTCGTCGCCTGTCCAGCAAGATGACACACCCACCTCCGATCTACCGCAAGCAGAGTCGAGCAGGATAGACCTAAGCACGAGAGGAAGATCATCTAGCATACTACAAGAAGTCAGTAACTCAAGCTTGCGACGGAAAGACAGAAACAAGAACAAACACGACTCAGTTCTGTCTGTCTTTGCAGATGAGAATGGCGAGGAGAAGCTATGGAGCTTTGAGTCGTCTCCGGCATGGTAGGACAAGACTGCCCCACCACTTGCATGAACAGTCACACTGACAACAACGCAACAGTCTCCCGCCAGAGGCCCCCAACCTCACAAAGTCGAGAAAGAAGCACCAACGCACTCAATCGTACAAGAGCAACCCCGACAGCGAACAAGCAGATCAACACATTGCCTACCTCGAATCCGAACTCGCCGCCTACCAGACACAATTGGCATCGTTGACTTCTCCATCTGTGACGAAAGAGAAGGGACAAAAGATTCGCCTGCTGAACCAAGACATCAGAAGACTAGAAGAGGAGAATCAACGGTGGGAAGCAGAGTTTGACGAGAGGGTCATGCAAGTCATGGAAGAGCATGATGGTGTCGAATACAACCTGCGTGCTAGAATAAACCTCCTCGAAGCCGACAGCGACACGCACATGCAAAAAGTAAAAGAACTACAAGCTCAACTCGACGCCACGAGAAAAGCCCTGGAGATCGCAGAAGCCGCCAATGTCGAGTTTGAACGTAGACTAGAGACGTTCGCTCATTTGCTAGTCACGTCGCCCATCAAGACCGAGACGCCGCTTGCTCAACCACCTTTCTCCAAGGAATCAAGAAGCACCCGTCAGAAGAGATTGTCTTTCCACCGTTTCCCCACTGCTGGATCCTTGTTCCAACAAGCTTCCATGCCTGAACAGCAGGAACCAGAAGAAAACAGACCTCACAGCTCAGACGCCATCGTCCACGACTACTTCGACAACCACACCAGCGACGCCGAGTATGATGCCTCTAAGCGAGAATCTTTCATCAGCGACGCCTCTCGCAACAGCATTGATTTCAGTCTCTTGCTCTCTCAAGAACCTCCTGCCTCTTCCTCTCGCGCTTCTGCCCGCCCGAATCGAAGAATGAGAAGGTTCCAGGGTGGAAGTCATCTGCCAAAACCGTTGATATTGTCGGCGGCACAATTGGCGCCTATTCTGGCTACAGCACCGGTCATGGAGCCGCATGAATCTCCTAGGCATTTTCCGTTCCCGGATGTTGATGTGAGGCCTAGGAGAAATAGTTGGAGTGACGTCAGTCCTATTACTGGAAGACGCAGAGCAAGGACGACTGTGGATGGTCTGGGTGCTTCGTCTTTGCACACTTTCTCGGCCGCAAACAACGGTGTTGAATTTGAGAGCTCGTTACCTTCAACCAAAGATGAAGATGATAAAACGCCTACCCCTCCTCAAACAGCGACCGACTCCACACCGCGCGATTACTCCTCCATAGGACCAAACCTAGGCCGCAACCTCCTCGAAGAACTCCACGCAGCCAGGAATGACGATGAGACCGAAACTGCCTCGTCCGGCCCAACTCCATTTGCTTCTCTCAACGCACGACCCGTGGAAACAGCTTCCCGCACTACTTCAATACAACAACGCAACATCTCCGGAAACTTGCGTTTGCGCCATCAACGCAGTATGTCCGAAGCCACCGGATTATCTCTGTATCCACCTTCCCGCCAAGTTTCCTCCTCGCGCCCATCACCGCCGAAACAAAATGGTGTATTAGCCAGAGTGAGAGAACTATTGCGCTCCCCTTTCGCAATCGCGAGACGATGTGTCAGTCGCGCACATCAAGCTTTCCTGCTCAGCAGAACATTAAACAGATTCCAATGGATGCTGCTACACGCACTTCTAGGCCCCATGGCGACCAGAAGATTAATGGCTTGTTCGTTGCATGAAAATGCCATTCTCATGTCATCACCCTACCGCAAAACCTCAAGCCACCATTCCTCTCGCTCTTCCTCCAGAAATGCCGCAGATCAAATCGATGAAGAGCGAGCTTTCGAGGCAGATTCTGAAGATTTGGAAATATCGCCTTGTCCTTCTCGCCGTAGGAAAACTCCTTCTGCTGCTGCTTCTGCTGCTTCTTCTGCATGTACATTTGAAGATAAAAGAAGACAGAGGAAAGAGCAGGAAGCGCCTATGTTAAGCAGACATTCCCCATGGCTGTGGGTGAGGTTTTCGCTTACGTTGGCATTTGCCGTTGCTGCGGCTGTTAGGGAGGGTCCGGCGGCTTTGATGATGGAATGTCAAGGGGAAGGACCTGGAAGGTGTGGGTGTTTGGGGTGTATGGGGAAGGAATTGAGGGGGTGTAGGGATGAGTGATTGGGGAAGGGTTGGAGTGGGAAGGGTTGGACCTTGTATAGAAGGAATGGCGTTTAGGCACACATACCCATGGGTAGATATGGAAGATTGGTGCGTACATAATGACTTGGGAATGTACTTTTACATATAACTGCCGTCCTTTTTCTCCTCAACTCCTACTGTCGTTGGAGTCACCGCTCGACGAGGAAGGAATGGTCGTCGTAGAGTATAAATCTATCACCTCCTCACCACATCTTCACCTTTATTGACTTGAAAAACGAAAGCTGTGGCATCATGGCGGATCAACGCCACCACTGTATCCATCTAATGGTATCATCGAGTCTAATTGGCACAGGATGAAAAGTTGTTCGGACCGCGTTTCGCTACTTCCTCCATCAGTGCCTTTCGCTCGACCATCGATACGATGACGTTTTTTGTTCGGCACTCGCTATGTGACAGACGCCCCCCAACACTATTTTCCTTTTTCTGTTGCTGGTTTCTGTTTTTGTTTTTCTTCCTGGTTTCTCTTCTATAAACTCTCAATCTCCTTTCATCTTTCTCCTTTATCATTCTCTCACACTTGTTCGTTGCACTCGCTGATGGACTCTGACAAGATGTTCGAGGTTGAGCAAGACCCCAACAACAGGCATCGCGGCTTGCACTTTTCAAATCTATAGGCTTCGAGATAAGAGAGCAGAGAAGAAGGTAATCTAGCAGGTCCATGAATCCTATTCACTTCCTCGGCCTCTTGATACAGTATGTAGTGCTTGTGGTTTCTGGAAGCGTTTGTTCGAGGGGTTAAGGGCGGACTGAGGGGTTAGTGACCTGTGGTACTTCTTCCTCCTTCCTCCCGCGTTTGGCTATCCTGACAGCATGGCAGATGTATGGTTTGATGGGTTCGGATGTGGTGTGGGCGGCAATCTGTCGGCGTCCAGGTGACGAGGCTTCTGTACAGGCGATATGGTAGTCTGGGAAGAGCATGGAGAGGTGTGCAGTTTATATCTACGTATGGAAACTTGAGACGAAGGTGATTGGGGTGATGGAAGTAATAGCTTTGATTTACACCTGCATTTACATCTAACATCTACATCTACTTGCTAGTCATACTGTCTGGAAGGGTCATGACGTGGTGAAGAGATTAAATAACAGCAGTCATAGATGTATAAAATCTCCCCTCAACACCTCATGTTCCAACCCATGATCACCGACACCAATTGCCATTGTCGTGAAGTCTGTGTGCTGCGTCTGCCTCGTAGGAATGTCGTTTGCTCGACTTTTCGCTAGAGATGGTATAGAGGAGATGCAGGGAAGGTGAGGATCGGGTCAGTGATTCTTATCTCTTGTCTTGCCTTCTCCTTACCGTGTTTTGTAAGACTTTGATATCTGAATTAGAACGATTGATATTGTTGACTAGACGTGTAAGGAGGGAAATGTGATTCGTTGACCTGTGATAGTTCTTCCTCTTCCTGCTCTGTTTCTTCAAAAGATTGTCTCAATGGCACTTGTGACTGCGTGTTCTCATAGAACACCATCGTGCACAATTGCGACGTCAGTAGTAAAAAGCAATTGAGACTGAAAAAAAGGGAGTTTATATAGTTGTAGATAAAGGTGCACATGATGACTTGAAATCGTAACATATCTCTTGCTTTCTCGTATTCTCATCTGGTTTCTCAAAGTCGAGTGCGTTGAGCAGCCACCACTTTCCCACCAACCCCCGAAAACAAACCAACCCCCGAAAATCATGCCCTAAACTTGTCATCCTAGGCGAGATCTCAGACCAGCCAGCGCGACGTAACGCTGTTATGTCAGGTGTAGCTAGACAAGACACCACGACTGTTGAGACAGCACACGGAACCGTGATCACCAATCCCCTATACTCACTCCTGTTCATTTGTGTCTTGTGACTTTACGTGCTATTGGAAGGAGAGATGAGAAAGGTAGAGCATTAGGTTAATGATTCTCCTTCCTCTCTGCACCTCTTGCTACTCGGTATCTACAACACTGAGACAAGGGCACTCCATAGAGACGAGGTTGCATTGACCTGTGACCCTTCTGCTCTTCCCACTGGTACAATTCCAAAGCAGCTTCGACTTTGAAGTCTCCAAACTCGCCGATTGTACGTTCTATCGCATCGATTGTAATATGGTATTCAACTGAGGTCGCTCTTATTCGAGTCTTCAAGATCGTGCTTTATAGCTGGAGAATGGTAAGATATCAAGTGATGAAACAGTATCTCGTATCCGTGACTTTGGTTGTGTGGGTTGATCGGAGGCATATCCACTTCGTGTTGTCGGATGAGATAGGTAGAACGGATTGTGCGAGTCAAGACATAGAATTGCACCTGACGTCTTCTTTGTACCTTGTGCTCTATCGTTTTTGGAAGATCTCATTGCTTGATGAAGTAGCAACAGCTTGTGTGGCTATATAAGCTACGGTTCAAGCCACTCAAGTCTCTCCCTGCAAGAATGGGCTGACCACCCAATTGTCGTGCTGCCAATGTTTTCCGAATGCGTTGCTCAGATCATCGTGCTCGCGGTCTGGAAGATAAGAGAGAAAAGCATCAGGTCAATGACTCTTCTACTCTTATTGTCTGCTGATCGCATTGCCAAGATGGTCAGACTGATCACTTGCTTTCATACGATGATTAAGAGATGATTCATTGACCTGTGATACTTCTCCTGCTTCGCTTTTTGTGTCTGTCTTCAACTCGGCTCGAAGCATTTTCTTGAGCAGTGCTTAGCCAATTGGTACTCTACGTCCTCAACAGCCCAGTAGATGATCGAATGTGAATCATTTTGAATGGGCGTGGGCGGGCACGACGTCGATGTGGCTCGGAAGGCTGTGAACAGCCATGGCAGAACGAGCTTGGCTGCACTTTCGCGATACCTCTTTCACTCTGGCAAGAACATCTTCAAGGATCACCAAAGCATTCCGCATCTGCAGGCCTTCAGAGGACTCACATGCGGTCAGACGTTCCGGACTCTGAGCCATCTCCAAGATGAATAATCGCGCGATGAATGGTGCCACCGTGTTTTCGACCCGAACGCTTAACAACACTACTTGATGATCTGTCGCAATGTATGTGTGCTACCTTTGCACCGACTGGAAAGAGACCATGTATCGGTATCTCAAAAGACTCTCGTAAGCACCTGGAAAGTAGACCTGACGATCGTTCCCCTCTGTTGATGATATTCTCCGAACACCACCGGCATTCGAGGGGTCCCGAAATAGAGCGTCAGCGTCCACTCAAGGTGCGACCTACCCGATGCCTGACCACAATGATCAAAAGCGGGGTATGCAGAAGGTATACGTATAATGATCGCTCTTTCCCTAATCACTGTCGTTGCCAAATCTTCTCATCGCTCAATATTTCCCCTGTCCGAGCAAAACGACATCCGACCGAGCGAGACTGAACCAAGCCAAGCAACATCAAATATCATCATGCCTTCTCAACAGCCTCAGATCTCAGATTTGCGATCTATAACCACCTACCTCACCGGTCACAATGATACCGGCAAAGCAATCGTCGAAGCAACACGCCCTGCAGACTGGACCGTCTACGATAACAAAGAAATGGCCTTCAATGTCGCCTACACGACCTCTCAATTCCCAGCAAACCTCAACGATAACGCCGATATCAAAACTTACGACAGCGTATTGTCATCCGGCAAACTCGGTCTGGTGAACCCTCACGGCACAGTCTGTCGCACAGTCGACTTTGCACCTGGATTTGAATGCATGATGCACAGAACTCAAAGTCTGGACTATGGCATCGTGATTCAGGGAGAAATTGAATTGGTACTGGACTCGGGAGAGAGACAGCTGATGGGACCGGGAGATATTGCTGTGCAAAGGGCGACTATGCACAGTTGGAAGAACCCGAGTAGTGACAAGTGGGCGAGGATGACTTTTGTGTTGCAGGATTGTGAGAAGTTGGTTGTTGGTGGGGAGGTGATGAAGGAGGATCATGGTAGAGGTACTGATGGATTGCCTATGAGTGGTAATGATTCGTAATTGGATTTTAAGAACCGCTCTCTTTCATCTTCCAACACAAACCATGCACATCACACTTCTGAATCTGTGGATGGGGCCGCCAATATTGTCAATTTTAGTATGAATGAACCAGACTCCATCCAGTGTGAGACAGCTTTTCGCCTCCAAGTCTCGAGAGTCATCAGGTCTCAATCCTAGTATTTATAAAGCAAGCCCACGGACACATTCTAATCCCCATGTCCATCACATCAGAGCGACGTACTCCAATGTTGCTATCCTTCCGCCCCCTCGCCGCCACGAGTCCTTCGAGTTCGTGCCTGACGTACTCGAACAAGGACCATGGTGTATGGAAGGAAAGGGAGGTCATCAGGTCTGCGAGTCTCGTGCTCCCAAGCCTGTCTCCTGCTGTGAGGTGCTAGTGTAAATTCTACTTCTTGAGCTTGGGAGCTTGCATGAGTTGTTACACTCACTGACCTGATGCTTTCTTCTGTATGGTTACTGGTAGGGCTCATCTCTCCGCTGTAGAATGAAGGTGTGTGATTTCCGTTCTCCGGTTGAGCACACTGTCTTTCGTATGCTGCGTGCAGATCTTCCTCTGATTGTGGAAGTGCGATGTTCTCCAGACCTGTTGGGTAAGCGAGTTGCGAGAAGCATCTTTTATACTGTGGTTGGGTCTATTTTCGATTACCAATATCCATCATCCTTCCTTTCGGCTTCAAGATTTTGTTCCGATTATTGACCGCAAGTGAACGATGAACCTGACACTTATGATCAACAAATCAATAAAGTTGGAGTGACTTCGTGGTTTATCGAGTCCATGTCACAAGTTTTCAAGGCTCCTGGGTGAGATGACCCCGTATTCATCCAGACTAGAACAATGCTACAAGACCAGCGTAGCGTGATGAAGAACAGGATATCCACAATGACAGAGAGATCAATCTTAAATAAGTCAAGCTCTGACAAGAAGTCTACACACAAGCCGTATAAAACGGATCTTCCGCGACACCAAGACTACATACCATGATTAAGCTTGACGACCTCTCATCTTCGAGAGTCGAGACTCCTGTGTGATGCTTTGCTTGCTAGTGTCTTGATCTTCCTCAGACCGAGCAACTCCGAGAGGGGATGGAAAGCAATCGGGTCCGTGACTCTCAAACCACACCCCTCTTCCCCTCACGTTGTTTTTGTGTCTCTATATCTATACAATCTAAGACCATCAACTTCGGAACAAGTTTTCTGGTCTGGGTTCATTGACCTGATGTCTTCTTGTACGTGAGTGTTCTGGATGTTACTGCACTCTCTGGAGGTTTGGACAGCGCATTTCCGTGGCTTTGTGGTTCTAACCCAATAGTGTTTCCGAATCACTAGATAGTGAGTATTGGGAAATGTTCAAGAATGCTGGATTATATATCATCTACACAGCTGACTTTCTGTGGCTAAGGCTGTGATTTGTATGGCTACGAGACTCTCCGTCATACCTGATTGAAATCTGTGACTCAAGAGATAGACGGGTATGAGGTAAAAGATGAAGCAACAGCACGGGGAAATGGAAATGGGAGATAGATGGGAGAAGAGTCAGTACAGACTAGAAAGCCAGCAGTCATCATGTATAAAAACTGCTCCTCCGGATACGGTGATCTTCACTATCACGATCCCGATCGTGAAACGTCGCATGGATCAAACCTTCACGATCAGGGCTACAAGAAATGCGTGCTTGGGATGTGAGTTTCTAATTATCCAAGGAACAGAAGGACAGAGAAGATGGAACTGATCAGGTCTGTGAATCTCAAGCATCTCTCCATTCCTGCGTTTCTCTCATATCTTTTTTCCAACACAGCCACGCATCATCAGATTCGAGAGCCTGTCCGGTCCAACAGTATCACAGACCCCATTGTTGATTAAACACAACCTTCATACTCACACTGCTAGGATAGCAGGGATCGAGATAGACGCTTCCTCTGACTCTTGACTGCTCCGGTTGCTTCACTTACTTGAAGACGGGGCAATAGGCCTGTTGGATGGAATAATTATTCTCTACAACGGTGGCTTAAATACTTCTTGCTATTGTTGGAAAGCAATACGTGAACTTGTTGCTCACAAAGTAAGGGCCAGGAATGTGACAGTAACTATAAGAGAAAAAGACAAACGGAGAGATGCTGGAAGATCAGCAAAAGGGGATAGTCTACTAGAAACATCTTCAACTCCAGAAGCGTGATCTCGGTGATCTGACTTCCGGATATTGAGCTACAAGATACATACTCGAAACAGATGGTTGAGACCAACCATACTTCCAAACATCGAAGGGCGCAAATCGACAAGAAGATCATCAGGCCTATCGCTGAGCCGCGTATTCACAAGGACAAGATGGATGGTACAAGACCACAGAGGAGATCATCAGGTCCGTGACTCTAATATCCATACATCCCCCTATTTTACGCCTACACCCCAACCACCTTCCCAATTCACGAGACCGTAGATATGGAAAGAGATGGCAGGATCACTGACCTGGTTGTCTCTTGACCACTTGTCCTGCAAGACTGCCCCGATCTCTCACTCTCAGAAGTACGTAGATCGAGAAACACAGTGTCAAAGTCCTTGATGGCGTTCATTCCGAAGAGATCGAACTGAGTCGGGGTGATATAGTAGATGCTTGATAAAGATCCTACCATTCGTGGCACAAATATTCATCATTGGAGGAAAATGGGCAATGCAAACCTCTGGGGAAATAAAGATGTAGCATATAATCTCGATTGCCCGTAGTCACAACCATTACAAATGGTGTAAAGTGAGAGAGTTCTTCTGTCCGTAAAAGCGATCTGTAAGCTGGATTTATCGATTCAACATACAAGGTGACTTGGTTAATATCAGGACATGCGTCAAGATCTATATGTCCAGATTCTCAACCCGCAGACTTCCTTCATTGTTATAAAACACTTAACTCTCTCGTTCCTAGATTGCCACCAGGACTTAGACCGCACGGAAGGATTGTCGCTTGACCGCAATTGAAAAACCGGTGCTCGGTGGAAAGAATGGACTAATCCAAGGACAGAATGGAAGACAAAGCAAAGCGATGGAAATCGATCAGGTCCGTAACACTATCAGACATCTCTTCTTCTCCTTACGGAGGTGTCCGGCTCATCCCTCTGTATCGCGTCTGTCGTCCGAGTGCGAGATCATGTGTAGTCCAGCAGACTCACAGACCTGATCGCTTTTCATGTCACACTCCGCTCCAACTGACCGAGTGATGGGTCTGAGAAGCACTTGGTTAAGCTCCAGGAACGAGTTGCTCTTGCATCGATAGGGCCGAGCGTTGTGTGACAATGGTCTGTATAGAAGGTAGTGGTATAAATACTCCGCGTCGCCAATGAAAGAACGAATCCGCTCTTGCTGCACCAGTGTAATGTCGAGGGTGGATGCAGAGGATGCACAAGGTCGTTCCTTGAATCCATAACCTCTTTAGGACTTTTGCGATAATCAAGCCTAAAAGTAGGACAACATCGAGGGTAGACTTGTCAAAGTAGACCCGGACACTGCATTTCTTCCGCTAGAACAACCCTACAATTCCGCCCCAGTAATAACATGGTATCATGCAGTGTCAAATGTCGACCCGATTCCCAGTATCCCACATCAACGAAGCCTCTGATCACTTAAAAAAAAAAACCCCCCCAAATTTGCTCAAACCAAAATGTACCCTATCGACAAGCCATTCAGCTCGCTCTCACCAGGCTATGTGGCTCGTTGACCAAGACAACTTCAGAAATCCAAGAACGGATGGGAAACAAAGCCAAGAAAGGACAAAGAAACGAAAGTGAGGTGATCAGGTCCGTAACACCCATATCTCCTCGCCCCTTCTCCGTTCATTAGTTTTTCCCTTCTAACAGTCATCGTCAAGTGCGAGATTGCATGTTGTTCAGCGGTGTCATGGACCCGATTGTTTCCCATACATGTCCTCTACCCTTTGCTCGATCTTCATGGTTCGAGAATAATATGTAGTATCTGACGCATGTCAAGGGCGGATCGCATCTTCCCCAGTACGACGCTGGTGATATCCAATGAATGATAAACAATGGTTGTCGACAATGTGGCTTTATATACGTTCGGGTTGCTGTTTGGGAGTGTATACAGGTTGCTTGATGCAAAGCTCATTCTCTGCAAGTGTATCTCGGCTCGAGCTGGGTTTGGTGTGGAAGGTAAATGACATGCTGACAGCATAAAAGAGAGATGATGAGAAGGAGTGAAAAGTACAAGAGTAAAGGACGTGATATACATTTTTACACCGAAGGGCAAGGGCAAGCAAGCGATGCATGCCGCAATAGAAATACAGATGATGAGCATTTCTCATCTTCTTCCATCTTCCATCATCAAATTTTTCATCTTTCATCTTCTTCGCAATGTCAACCCATGTAAAAAGATGGACTCATGGCTTCCCTAGTGCAAGAACGTGAAAAGGCAGCCATCAGAGACTCGAAGATCTACTCCTGTCTCTTTGCCGTCTCGCTGGTGGCAGGGGCTCCTGATGCTGAGCCCCAGCCGAACCAACTCTTCTTCATATCCTTGGACATGTTCTCCATGAACTTCTTCTCTTCCTCTTCCATCTCCTTGAGCCACTTCTCGCCGTTCTTTTGGATCTCGGCTTCGAGGCGTTGGTATTCGCGTTGGCCGCGCTCACGGATCTGGTCTGAGAGCATCTTGCCTTGGGAAAGACCCTCAGCGACGGTGGTTTCATTGTCTAGCGAGAGACCGCCGGGTTGTGCCTTGATGCCGAGGGCCTTGTTCAGGAGACCACCAATGGAACGTTGGGGACGGCGTGATTGCTCGTCGGCGAGTTGCTTTTGGAAAGCCTCGCGGGCCTTGCCTTCACGGGCGGCGAATTCGGTAGGGATATCGGAGCCAGCGAATGACTCGAGGACCTTGCGGGTGTCTTCAACGCCCATAGTGGCAACGTACTCGAGGAAGGGAATCAGAGCGACGAGGTCCTTGGCGTGAGGGTCTGAGGGCTTACCCTCCCACTTGGGCAGGACAATGCTGTGCGAGAGTCAGTATGAACTACAGTAAGCAGGAATCATGGCTAGACATACGCGTTGTTCGGGTTGTTCTTGACATGTGCGGCCTTGGTGTCAATCATGATGACCTTGTCAAGAGGACGGTTCAAGTAGTTCAAGTCCTTGACGTATTCGCCGTTCTCGTACTTGGTCGCTTCACGGAACAGGGGCCACTGGATGATGTGGAAGGGGTCAAGCTTCTTGATGACGGGATCGGCCATGGCGACAGGTACTGAGGTGAAGAGAACCAGCTCGTAGTACTGACTCAGATACTTGAGGAAGTAGTCGACTCCGGGACGCTTGGCAGTACGCCAGCCGTGCTCGCGAGACCACGAGCTGTGGATGAGGAGATCCTCCAGGGAGAGGACGAGGGTGAATGGAGGACGCTGGGATTCGGGGACTTCAGGAAGCAGCTTGTCGAAGGTAGGCTCGGTATAGTAGGCGGCTTGGCTGCTCATGCGGTTCTTGACACGAGCGTACATGCTTTGCGGTGCCCATCCGGTGATGTGCTCAGGCTCAAGACCTTGGGGAGTCTCGTCGGCTCCGTAGGGTCTGGTGAAATAAGCGGTACCGGCAGCAGCGAAAGCCAACAACGAGAGATAACCGTAGTTGGCCATTCTGGCGCGACGCTTGTCAAATGATGTCTCATAGTCCTCGCGGCGATATTGCTCGTCCTCTCCCTCACCACCACGTCTGCCACCAGAACCGGTAGCTTCAGCATTGGACTCAGGAATCTCTTCACCAGTAACCTTTTGCTCGGTAGGGTTCTGTGCACTGGCCTCCTTCTTCATGAACTCGAAATCGAAAGTTGAGGGAATGCCTTGGCGCAAGTCAGGCAGAGGACCTGAGGGTTGCGATTCGGTAGGTTGCTCTGTGGGAGTTGTGTTTGACTCGGCGGATTGAGGGCCTGAGAAGGCAGGGTTGCTGGCTTCTGAAGCTTGCTCAGAGAACGAGGTTTTGGGGAAAGGACCGGGCTGGGATGTGGGCTCGGTGTTTGCGCTGGGAGCTGCCCTTGTGCTTGCTGAGCCATCCGGTGATACGGGGCCATCGGCGGCAGGGCGGACAGGCTCGGAGGTGGGCTTGGGAGCTTGCGAAGCAGCAGCGGCGGCAGCAGGAGCAGCGAACTTGATGCTATCTGTGGGCTTCCATGTCTTGTCCTTGGGAATGCTAGTGCCCGGTGACGTTTGGCGGGCAGAAGTAGTAGGAGGTTGACGGGGAGTTGCAGCGGGAGCTTGCTTTGCAGTCTTGGGGGCAGCAGCACCTGCAGGGACGAAGCGACTGGGTTTTGCGAGAGAGCGGGCAGAAGTGGTAAAGTGGGCAATTGGGGCCTTTGCCGCACGTTGCGCTGCGCGCGAAAGCATCGTGTGTCAAGGTTATGCGCGGAGATGAAGACTGGATCGAGATTGCGCCCGCGCTGAAGATTAGAGTATGCGACTCGTCGAGTCCTTTTGGCAGTCGCGGAATAAGATGGTACAAAATAATGTGGCTCGACAGAAGTGGAAGGAACGGGAAAGTCTTGAAAGCTGCCAGTCGGCGTCGCAAAGCACCGATGACGGAATGCCTCTTGCACCTGCTGAATCAAGACAGGTATTCTCTACGGACATCACAATCGAGTACAATGCCCTGATTTCCTCTCTATGCAGTCTTGGGAATGCTTGTTCACCCTCGGCCGCGATCTCAGGCCTTGTTCCAGTCATGGCTGTCGACACTATGCCTGCTGATAGTTTGCGCCGCCCTTGGCCAGGCAATGACCAAGTCTGAGATCAATGCTCTTAGGTAACCATCTATGCATTTCCTACCATTCATCTTCCACTACTTGATACATATGCTTATACATAAATCAGAAAAGAAACTCGATCTGTCTTTTACCATGGTCTGACCAATTATCGCCAATTTGCATACCCGGACGATGAATTGCGACCCCTGTCATGTCTGCCTTTGACACGCGATCGTGTCAATCCCGCTCACATCGAGGTCAATGATGTTCTGGGCAATTACTCGCTCTCGGTTGTGGACAGTCTTTCTACCCTTGCTATTCTCGCTTCCGACCCAAACTCAGATCTGGACAATTACAACGCCCTGAACGACTTTCAAGAGTATGTCGAGTTGGTGATAGAAGAATATGGAGATGGCTCGTCTGGTCCTGCTGGTCAGGGTCGACGTGCTAGAGGTTTTGACTTGGACAGCAAAGTTCAAGTCTTTGAGACTACAATCCGTGGCTTGGGTGGCCTTTTGAGTGCCCATCTGTTTGCCATTGGTGAACTGCCTATCCGCGGCTACGAACCAGACATTCAAGAGGATGGGATACACTGGCCAAACGGCTTCGTCTATGATGGCCAATTGCTGCGACTCGCTCAGGACCTGGGAGAGCGGCTCTTGCCCGCCTTCCATACTCCAACCGGACTGCCTTACCCACGAGTCAATCTTCGCTACGGCACTCCCTTCTACGAGAACTCGCCTCTGAACAATGATGCGGAACACGGTCAATGTCACAAAACACAAAAGCCAAAAGGGGCTCGTGAAATCACTGAGACTTGTAGCGCTGGTGCTGGAAGTCTAGTCCTCGAATTCACCACACTCTCGCGCCTGACCAATGATGATCGCTTCGAACGTCTGGCCAAACGTGCTTTCTGGGCTGTCTGGGAACGGCGCAGTGCTTCCGGTCTCATCGGTGCTGGCATCGACGCAGAGACTGGTGCATGGATCGGTCCTTGGACCGGTATTGGTGCTGGTATCGACAGCTTCTTCGAGTACGCCTTCAAGTCGCATATCTTGTTATCTGCATTGACCGGTGATTCGTATAATATGACTGAGGATTCTCCAGACGCCTTCCTCCAGACTTGGAAAGATGCTCACTCCGCCATCATGAGACATGTTTATCGGGACGCATACTTTACACATCCGCATTACGCTCAGAATGATCTCTATACTGGCGGGCCTCGACTTACTTGGATAGACAGTCTCAGTGCTTACTACCCTGGTCTGCTGGTTTTGGCTGGTGAGTTGGATGAAGCTATGACAGCCCACCTCTTGTATACTGCTCTTTGGTCGCGCTATGGTGCTTTGCCTGAAAGATGGGATGCAACTACTGGTGCCATTCATGGTGGTCTCAAGTGGTGGGGTGGCCGACCAGAATTCATCGAATCCACCTGGTACATCTATCATGCCACCAAAGACCCTTGGTATCTGCATATAGGTGAGATGGCACTGCGTGATATCAAGCGCAGATGTTATACAAAATGTGGATGGGCTGGTCTGCAAGATGTCCGAACAGGCGAGCAAAGCGATCGCATGGAAAGCTTTTTCTTGGGTGAGACAGCAAAGTACATGTATTTGTTGTTTGACCCTGATCATCCGCTCAACAATATCGATGCGCCTTGGGTTTTCACCACAGAAGGCCATCCATTGATTATACCCAAGGCAAACAGAACAAGGACGAGACGTTACCACGCCGAGAAGGTTACTTCGCTCAGTGCCGCTCTACCACCGACAGCCGAGCAATGTCCGCTCCCACCGCCTTTGTTACCTCTGACGATATCCTCTACTGCAGCTCGGTCAGATATATTCCACGCTGCTTCCCTGGCTCGACTCCATCTAATGCCCGTCGGCAACAAACCTGGTGCTCCTTCCTTAGATTGGGCTTCTGACCACCCCAGTGTGACCATGCTCGGTCCTGAATCGCCAACCAACTTCACTTTCTATCCTTGGACTTTGCCTCTAGATTTGATTCCGGCAGACGGTTATAGTACCAAGCTGTCCAACAAGCCAACTTTCGACCTTACATTTCCAACTACTGTTGGCACTGGTCTCGAGATTGGCACACTTCAGAAGATTGACGGAGGTGTTCTTGTCAATTCAATCTCTGGACTACGTTTTGGCATGGTCTTAGAGGACGCTGGGCCTGACGAGGATGAATACAGGATATACACATTAGGCAACTTCGCTCTTGGCCGCGATGAGCACATCGCATTGAGCCGAGATACATTGTCACAGATCAATCCGACGGATCCACATTTCACACGCATGCGCGATGTCGAAGCCATGGACCTCATCATCGATGTACCGCATCCTGCAGAGCCTGCTATCGAAGCTCTGGTCTACAACAACTCCGCTTTGAACGACCATGTCTTTGACTTCAATCTGGACTTCGATTTGGACGCGCTAGATGCCACATCCAGCCCTGGAGAAATGGTATTGGCTTCCCTACCGAAAGCCCTCTTTGCTGACGTGCATCGCCTTGCTGAACAGCTTGATGGTCTTGTGGGTGTTCTGCCAGACGCTGATAGTGTTGATGATGCTCTTCGAGATGCAGCTAAACAGCTACGATCAAAGTCACCAGCAGCCTCATCGTCCACCAAGATGCCTTACCAGCAGCCGAAGGGACTACAACGCTTCACCACCCCGGCAATGTTACCTATCGGACCTGGTGCGGCACCATTGCCCGCAACAATCGATTCAGCAGTGGATCCACGCAGTCTTCCTACCGGTCATCTTCCTTACACCAGCATCCTTGTCGTCGACTCTGATCTCTGTAACACCTCGCCGCTACCTCTCGACCTTGTTTCTACACACAATGTTCTCATCATTCGAAGAGGTGGCTGTAGTTTCAGCAAAAAGCTTGCCGCTATCCCTTCGTTCCCACCATCTGCAAAAGCTCTACAGATTGTGTTAGTCGTCAGTTTTGGTAGCGATGAGGGAACTAGACCTTTAGTTGATGAAGCACAACTCACTCCAAAAGGGCTGCCAAGACGTCATCCCATCTGCCTCGCTCTCGTACCTGGAGGTCAAACAGTTTGGGACACCTTTGTTCGCGGCGCCAGCACATTTGCCATTGTAGATAACACCGGTGTAGTTACCGTCCAGGAAAGTCGGCAACAGAATAATCTACCCGGACAACATGCAGAGACCGGAGCAACAGAATCTCAGCCGAAAGAGACTGGCAAGAAGAAAGCAAAGAAGACGACAAAGCCAAAGGCAAAGGCAAAGAAAGAAGCTACGGAGGTACCTGGTATCGGAGTGAGGAGGAGGTACTATTTCACGAGTAAAGGTGTGCGGATCAGTAATCTCATAGTCACTTAGATGTGGTCCGCAGTTTTTCTCTATGTTGTTGTCACAACTTTTACTTTAATCCTTGTGACTTCCTGCTTAATCTTCGATGGCCGTAAAAACGTTTCAAAACGGCACATTCGGACTTGACACACTGTGTATGTCACGGCAGACGCAATGTTGGTAATCCTTGCCTACAATGTTCCTTCAACGACCTTCTATTTGTTCCACCAAGGCAGCGTTCTTGCCGCTGCTTCTTCATCTGCATAGAGTATAAAGTCTTCTGCTGCAACAACAGTTACTAAAACTACAGGAATGTCAGGTGAATCCGAGCGAGTGAAGCCAGATCTTAGTGGCTCTTGCATCTCTGACCTCGCTTATATGATAAGAAGGAGGGTGTGTGATGAAGGTAGCCAGGTCTGTGAGTCTCCTACGTCTTTCCTCCTATCGGCTTTCCATAGCTCGCTCTTCCGCCCGCGTCTCGAGAGATGCAATTAGGTCGCTGATTCATGGACCTGACTGTCTTTTTTCGCGGTCCTGGTGTCTTTCTTTCCTGGTCTCGACTTGCTGGGTCCAAGTTGCTCGCTCAGAATGAGGTCTCTCGCAGTATGCCAGGCTTGCATCGTGCTTGTCCACTAGCGATCATTGAACGGGATGGTCAGATTTTATAGGAATCAAGATGTGAGAGCATGAGACTTTTACATGTCCCAATGGCATTTGCAGAAACTGAATGCGTCGAAGATACTCAATTTCTAATAGTCGTGTACAGGGAGAATCTTAATCATTACATTCTGCTAGTACCAGTTGAAAAAAGGGCATAAAACCTCATCGTTCGAGCATTCTGGCTGTAAACCAAAAACATGCCGACTTTTATTTTAGTGCTGAACCAGAAAACTCAAGCGAGGCGCTGATGTGTTCTTTCATGCTTTCCAAACTCTAGTCATCTTTTAGTGGTGAAGGATGGATGAGGGAAGTCGTAAGGTCTGCGAATCTTCTGCTATGTCTCCTCTCTCACTCGATGGCTATTTGCCTGGTCGCTATCTTATGGTCCGTTGTCTTAAGACCCGCGAGGGACGTGCAGAATCATTGACCTGATCTCTTCCTTCCAGTGGTGGTAGTGTTGTTGATGCCTCCGCTGATCTGGCAGCTTTGGACACGGTGGTAATGTTACGGAAAGGCATTCTGTGGGTTGAAGCGAATGGTGCAATGAGAAGTGTATAAGCTGTGTGTATGGCGGGACGAGTTGCTAGCTAAGTTTTACAGGTGAGCTAATTGCTCAAGTCTTACACTAGCAATATTGTTAACAACTTGTGTTCTGCTCCTTGTTCTTTTCCTTCCACGTAGAAAGCCACTTGAAGTTGTAACAATCTTAGACGATTGCAGAAATGTGATAGTTCTACTTAGTAGATTGACTTTCCTTGATCAAGACGATACTCCGGTGATTGAGGATGTTCCTGCAATCTTGGTTCTATCACAAGCACTGCCTGGTATGTACTCACATGGTCCAATCATACATTGCTGATATTTCAAGTTACTCCAGACTGGAAACACTTTCGGATTCAAGGTAGGGACTTTGAAGCTTTTCTCTCGCGACCTCATGGAGCTTTCCCTCAACTTCATGGACTAGCAAGGTTTGAGCTTAAGGCTTGAAAGAGAAGAACTGAATCAGGTCCATGATCCCTGAATATCTTGCGACCCACCGTTGAATTTTATTTTCTGTATAGCAGTTTTGACTGTGTACTCGGAGCACAAAATCAGAGTCTGGTATCACTGACCTGCCTGCTCTCTGTGTCTTACTGTCTCACGTTCCAATGTGCGGTAGTGCAAGAGTTGTTTCTTCACAGAAAGACTCTACTGCAGACTTACCACGCACACCGACCGCTCTTAACCTTCCGGTCATGGTTGAGTAGTTGATTAACTTGGGAGAGAGGTGTTTTACATGTTGAAGAGCTCTCACTGTGACAAGTTTATGATATATACATTTCTCAAATTCATTGCTCGAGGGTAATACTCTGCAGTCTGACGGCACCTGGAAAACCTTGACTTGATGACAAGTCAGGTGGGATTTGAGATATAATTCTTGTCACCACTATGTTACTCACGGACATCAACAGTCGAGAGCCGATAACTTCTCGAAAACGCTTTGGGAAGACTCCCCTACGTCAAAAAAAATTGGTGGTGAGCATAAAAAAGTCAGCTGCGCCTCGATCTTCCTCCGACTCGAATCAGCTGTGCCCAAAGAAGGCGAAGAGTTTGACCTTGCAGAGCAGGTGATGCGCAATACGGCTCGTCGGAAGATAAGACGCTCTCATGTTGCTCGGAAGAGGAGGAGGACATCAGGTCTATGACTCCTGCATCGCTTCCCTGCCAGTTGCTTCGCCCTTTGTAGCCCCTGCTCTTTTCGATAGCGTACTAGAGGCGAGTTTTTTTTTCGAGGTTTCAGAGACCTGAATCTTGTCCTTACCTCTCTCTTCTCCTAACAGTGTGACGCGCTGAGCGATGGTAAATCGAGATTCTTCACGTTCTCGTCGTGGTTGCAGCTGTCGTAGATTGGAAAGTCATTCTTTCCTTCCTGCTTGGTGGTTTTATACACATCTTTACTGCTCACATTGAGTGTGTGAAACGTCAAGCATGCAAATTAGCAGCGGCCGAAGTATGCGACATTCACTCCGGAATATTGTACCATTCTTTTACACTGATCTCGTTCTGCAACAAATCAGGACATGTCCAGTGCTAAGAATCATGTCCTGTCGTCTTGCAATGCTTTGTATTGTACGTTTTCCTTCCTATATTTTCTCCTTCTTACACTCCACGATGTTGCTGCCCTTATTCCACCTCAACAGAGCCAGAAACAACGCGTAGACAGCAGAGGGTCTTGGAATCGTTTACAGAAGTTAGGATTATGGGGAATCAAAGAAGAAGATCGGGTTAGTGATACAGCAGCGGATCTGTCATCTCCCAAAATGACTCTCATATCTTGGTCCTACCCTGCCACTCTTATGGAAGGCGAGATTATGATGGCAGATTCACTGACCTGGTGGTTTCTGTTCTGTGCCCGTCCTTAGTCGCGAATGCATGGGAAGAGACCATGGAATTGCGGATCTACCAGTGCTCGCATCTCTGAGTTCTGTCGATTGGCTATAAGAGCCTAGTATACCTTATATATGATTGAAATTACGATTGGTCTTTTTGTAGCATAGATCCAAGATACTCTAACTTTGATAGAATCTTGCAAGGAGATACTTAGCTCACTTTTTGCACATTCCTCTCGCAGTTTTTCCATCCCATTCCGGTATGGATCAGAATTAGTAAAGTTATGCAAGGGACAAAAGTCTCCCATTCTCCTTCTATATAACATCCTACTTACCTACCGTCTTCTCTACCACATATAGAAATACGCAATCTTTTTAATCGTCTCGCAGCTAACCCGATGTACCGCTTTACAATATCCAATCGATGGAGTAGGTCGCGAACGAAACGAGGCAGGTCGATGAATCTTCTTTCGTCTCTCCTACTCTTTCTCTTTCTCTTAGCGTCTTATCATATGTTCTTCCCTTGTAAATGTCTAGTCGACGGCTGCGGGAGGAAGAGCCCGAGCGAGGTTCATCGACCCGAGACGTTTCTCGACACGCCTCGACGTCGAGATCTCTTTAGATAGAGAGATATTACATATAGCAGCGAGCACAATTATCGCCTTTGGATCCACCTCTTCTTTTTGCCAACTATTGCTAGCAGCTACAATGGTTTTATTACAGTAAGGAATGTAGAAAGGGTGGTTTATATATTTTGGTGAGATGGTATGGAAATGGAATATAGTGTAGCTAGGCAGTTTCTCCTAGGAATCTTACCTTGCATGTGCAGTTGCAGTAATGCAGAAAGTAATCCTAGAATTTAGGTTGTCCGAAGAGAGTTCACTTTTATTATGGCTCTCTCCGGAGATGTGTCATTCCTAAAAGTGAGTCTGTCGCAAGGCATAATGTTTTTCACATCGGCGACTTTGTCCACAGGGAGGAGGCTGTTGTTACTCTCTCATCGGACAGATTGCTAGTGCTCAAAAACATCATGCAGTGCAGCAGCTATATAATCTTATAGTGAGAGAGATAGAGAGGTTCAACTAACACTAAAAGGCAGAAAGACCTTACAAAACACTCCATCAAATCACACACCTAAGCACCCCCCAAAACAACCTCCGCAATCTTTTCCGCAAGCATATAAACCGTAGCCTGCGGCTGCCCAGGAACCAAAAACGGAAAAACACTAGCATCTACAATTCTCAACCCTTTGACGCCGATGACTTGCGCTTTCGAGTCCACAACAGCCATACTATCGTTTCTCCTACCCATCTTACAAGTGCAAGAAGCGTGATAGAAAGTCGCCACCGATTGCCTCAGATAAGCAATAATTTCGGCATCAGTGCGAACAGCAGGGCCTGGGATTACTTCTTCGAGGATGGCAGAGCGCAGGGAGGAGGTGGAAGCGAGATGGCGGGCGAATTTAAATGCTGCGATGGCGAGGGTGATGTCGTGGGGGTGGGTGAGGAAAGCTGGATTGATGATAGGGGCGTCGGCTGCATTTGAAGAGGAGATAGTCACGTTGCCTCTGCTGAAAGTGGCGAGGAGACCTATTGCCATACTGGCGAAATCATGGACGCCGTCGTTTGGACCGATGGCGAAGGAAGCGCTGGGTAAGGATGTGTTAGTCTGTTTGGTGAAATAGATGTGTGGGGTGGACTTGTTTCACTTACATTTCGATCTCAGGCCAATCTGCGGGAAATGTTGTTTGGAAGTCGCGGGTAGTGGTTGCGCTGATGTTGGCCCATGACTGGTTGGTCACTTTGAGAAATCCGACGATGTCACCACCGTTGCCTTGAATGGATTAGTGATGGCTCTTCGAACGTCTCTGATGTGGTGTATCAATTCTTACTTGTCAACAGGCCTGTCTTTTTTGTGATGTAGTTCTCAGTCTCCACGAAGATGCGTTGAGGGTCGTTGCTGAAAACGCTAGTGGTTTCTACGGTGACTTGGTAGGATAGCGCTATGGTTGTGTCAATAAGGACGAAGTTGAGATACATGTAGCTCTCGACCTACAGATGAGAGGGTTATCCTATTATCTTGTTAGCTGTTAATCGGCGATTCAGACATGGTTATCTTGACTTGCCCATAAGTTTTGGCCAACGCCAGGTCGATCGGCAATGATGGGAATACCATACTGCTCCAAAGTTGATGAGGGGCCAATTCCGGAAACCATCAGAAGCTGAGGCGACTGGAAAGCTCCTGCCGACAGAATGATCTCTTTGGTCGCATTCAGCTGGAACGACATTCCTGCAACTTCGACCAAGACAGCATTGGCTCTTTTGTCTGCATCAAATAACATTCTTTTAGCCAGTGTGTTTGTGTACACCACTATTTCGGTTTTTGTGAGAGCTTGCTGGAGGAAAGAAGTCTCTGAAGAGCTGCGCGTTTCGAATGCCGGATCTTCCGTAAGAGTAAAATAGGCGTAGCCATGGAGAACTCCAATATTTGTGCCTTGCTTAAGGTTAGGAACCCCCAGCTCTTCGAATGCTCTAGGGAAAAAGGAGGACCACGGCTGAGCGTAGTTAGGCAGACTGACTTGAAGAGGTCCACCGTCGGTCGAGAAAGATGCGCTTTCATTCGCTGTTCCGAGTGAAGAGTTTGCAGCTCGCAGAAAAGTGTTTGGCGGTGTGTAGTGGGCAGATTTCTTATAGTAAGGATAGACGTTATCCCATTCCCAACTGCGGTCGCCGACTTCATCCGCCCATTTTGCAAATGTGCCGACGGTGGGTCTTTGATATACCATATAATTGCGTGCGCTAGAGCCACCCAGACACTTCCCGCGTGCATAGTGAATGCTGCGGTTCGACAATGCCGTCTGTGGTGTGGTCACGAATGACCAGTCGATTAGCCCATTCACTCCTTCGAGATCAGGAGATGTACCGGAGGAATCGCCGTCTTCCTACAGCCTCATTAGTGGGTGAAGTCAATCAAGCTTGTGGTCATCTCACATAAGGTATCTGACTCCGATTTCCATTCCCCAGTTCATAGAAACTGCCTGCTTCAACGACAGCTACAGAAAAGCTTCCATTCTGTGCAAGTCGAGTCGCTATAGTCAATCCAGCCGTTCCACCTGGAAGCACCTCAGCTCCAGCTAAATTCACGAGCGATCCGTCAGTCGCTCTTTTCACGTACCTCCTACGATAATGTAGTCGTATGAAGCATTCAGTCCTATTACAAGAATCGGTTAGTCCTTCTGGGGAGATGGCTGTCAACTTTATCTCACCAGGAACACCGAACCGTGATCCAATTGGGCCATGGCTACCAAGTATGTCGATAGCGGAGGCAACACAAATACTCAACGCTACTCGTAGAAAAAGTGCAACTTTCATCATGACTGTGATCTGCAGTATTGAGACCTCCAAGGTGCGGGAATCTCAGTAATAATCGCAGAGGTCAGTCAAACTATTGTATCAGTGCAGAATTCCAAATCGTCCCTGGTCCAAAAGTGAGAGAACTCATTGACGACATCAAGTTCGAAGGATCGCCTGCGTTCGTCACACCATTAACTTATGTTGGAATTCGCGCGGTCAGCTTTTAGTGCGATGGACCTGAAACATGTAAGCAGTAATTTATGCATGTCTGCATGCTTATAATGGGAAGTAAGTGACGGCCGAATGCGACCCCTTATACAGATTCATGCATAGTATCATGCATGGTAAAAAGCCACCACGGCAGGCGCTCAATCGCGATTCGCCAGTTGCACAAGGGCGCAGGACCAACCACCAGAACTCAAGTATTTTCGCGAGGGCCACAATGCAAGATCTGCTTGATGTTCTTGACTCTACGGTGATTTTCGTGTTGCCGCTGATGATCTCAAGGTAGAAGCTAGACTGCAAAGCACGATAAGAATAATACAAATGTGTTTTTTCTACTGGTATGGAGGGTCGAGTATTGAAAAGAAAACGAACCCGAAGGGTATCTCACCAGCAAAACCATAAACGCCCAACATGTCATGCCCGTCGTCACTTCCTAAATCGAAGACGCCTTGTTTTTCCTGTATCTTATCTCAATTCTCCACGAATACCGGTGCCTCTTTCACGTCTGCGTCTTTCGCGTTCGCCTCTGCCACTTTCTGCAGCACGGTCGGCTTCCATTTCGTCGTCTACTTGTCTTCGTGCAGCGTCCATTTGTGCTCTGCCTGGAAGGCTTTCCATGACGACACTAGGTGCGTGTTTGATGTATCTCAACTCTTCGTGGCAGTGCTCGACTAACAGATCCAATTCTTTCTGCGTGACATTGTTCTTGTGGAAGCCAGCAAGTTCGGGGTATAATCGGCCGTCACCATGCTCCTTGCCGATGAATGCTTGTGGGCGTGGTACGATGTGCATTGGCAATTCTTCGTTGAGAGTCGCACCGACGGCAAGAGCAGTTTCGTGAGTCCATGCGCGAGCGACGTTGCGAGCGGTATAGCCACCTCCACCGAGAATGAGAAGAGGCACACCGGCCTTCTTGACGAACGCAAGACATTCACCGTGAGCGCGAATGTTAAGGTTGAATTGACCAAGACGGTCACCACCGAGTGAGTCAGCGCCACATTGAAGAACAATAGCTTGAGGACGGAAGTGCTCGAGTGTACGGCCAGTGATAGATTTGAAGAGGTAGAGGAATTGATCGTCGTCAATTCCCTTGGGAATGGGTACGTTGAGGGCAAAGTGGTTGCCGATGCTTTTCTCGTTGCCATTGCTGTTCAGCGCTCCAGTGCCTGGGAAGAACAGATGTTTTTCTCTTGAGTCTTCGTCTATGATACCGTAGCGGTGGAAGGACAGTGTCATTACTCTGTCACTGCTTGCAAATGCTTCCTCGACACCATCGCCATGATGAACGTCGATGTCGATGTACAAGACACGTTGATGACATTTGAGCAGTTCGAGAATGCCAAGAACAATGTCATTGATGTAGCAGAAACCTGAAGCTTCAGACTTGTGTGCGTGATGAAGACCGCCAGACCAGTTTATTGCGATGTCAGACTGATGATTCGTCAAGGCCGAGACAGCTTCCATGGTGGCACCAGTGTATAAGAAGAGGTATTCTTGCATGCCATCGAAGACGGGACAATCTGCACCTGGAGAAGGAGATAGGTTGAAGGGACCGAGCTTGACAATCTCTCCAGGATAACTTTGCGGGATGCGATCTTCGTATACTTTGCACAACTCATCGAAAGTCTGAGGCGACACTCTTGAGAGAAAATCGACATAGTCTTCATCATGGAATGCAGCGACGGTCTCTTTGCTTGCAGGAAGGGCGTCATAGTTGTCCATGGCGAATTGGAGACCGTAGCCCATGACAAGATGCTTGGTCAGAGTCAAACGCCATGGCTTCATGGGATGTGTGCGACCAAAGTGCATGTTCTCAACGCGACGGTTGTAATGGTATGACACAGTATAGCCTTGAGGGCGCTCAATGCCGTTGTCTTCGACTTGTTGCATGATCTTCTCGCGCAATGTCCTTTGTCTTTCGGCATGTTCCTCCTCGCTGTCATTCATGGGTGGTGTTGGCGGAGCTCCTGTGGTGTGACCTGGTCGTGACTGACCATTGGTGCGACGCGGCGGATCCCATTGCTGGACTATGGCATCGCGCATGTTCTGGCGAGGGACGCCATTACTTGGTCGTCCCGACATGGGCGCGACTGGGATTTGACCAAAGTAAGTTCCAAGCGATTGTCTCTTCGGATTGGCGGGCGCGCTTCTGAGCGGGATTCTGGTCGGGGCTGCGTTGCTGCTTCTATGCAAGACAGAATCGATGCGTCCTTGGATGCCTCTTAAGTTGTAGGATCGGCGGACATCGTATGCGTAGTCTTGGTCGCGTCGAGAGTCTCTGTAGCTCACCCGCTGGTCGACATGGTCGTCTCCTTCGTAGGCAGAGGACGAGTCGTTTTCGCTAGAAAGAGCCTCTTGCTCGTCCTCGGCATCGTCTCGAGCTTCGAGAAGGTCGTCTCCACATTCGTCCGTCTCGCGCCGAGTCTGCTCCGTGATGCGCAATTGTGCTTGGCGCGCCGCTGCTCTCATCTTGCTGTGAACTGCTGAATCGCTGAATTATGCTGTTGAACAATACTCACCAGAAGATATATCGAAAGATCTTCTGATTTACGATGGCGTGTTGAGGATTTTCCCTAAGACTTCTTTTCTTTGACTCCGAAGAAAGCGTTGTTTGTTGCTTTGCTTCCATCCACTTTGTGACTCTGTTTGTGAAGTCGCGACTCGCGGACTCGCGACTTCTCCCACCTTCACTCGACCAACTCGTCAGCCAAAGTCATCAAAGACCATCCATTTCAGCTCGCTTTCCATCAAAAAATGGCTGCCATTGGCACTGACGATGCCGCGACCGTCTTGGATCAATTCTGTCACGACGGTAATCCATTCTTATGCTTACCTTCAGTGACTCAAATGCTGACTTTTCGCCCAGTCGCAAACTTGCCGGCAGAAATAGCTCATTTACTGGAAGAAATCCAAGCAAAAGATCAACACATCCAAGATTTGCGCGATGTCATCAATTCACGCGACAAGTCAATACAAAATTTCGTCAGAGCCCAGGGCGGCCATGTCAAGAATCCCAAGGAAGATGGCCTCAGTAAAGTCATCATGGCGAATTTTGATCGCATCGAGATTCTGCAGGCTGAGAAACTGGGTCTAAGTGAGAAGGCCTTGAGATTGGTATGTTCTGAAATGTTCGACCCCAAAAGTTGTGAGTAAATGCTGATCCTTTCAGCTTGACCGAAATGTGAGAAGATTTGACGTCAAGTTGCGCGATCTTGTAAACAGCGAACAAATGCCTCCGGACCCGACATTGCCGTCCTTGTTGCAGCCTGAAGCAGGTAGTGTTGCCACGAGCAATGCCCCAACAGGTGCTATGGCTATCAATTCGGCCCAATCTGGTGGCGCGCCTAACATTGCGAATGCCGCCATGGCTCGCATGGCAGCTGTCAACGCACGAACATCATCACCTCTGAACGCACAAAATGCTCTACTCAGCCAACCGCATCTCAACAGTCCATCAGCGAGGTCACAGCGAGAAAGCAGCGCCGATGCAAACAAACGACGTCGTCTCAATAGTTCTATGACTGGTAACATTCCCACTACAGCCTCCTCTTTGAGACAATCGTCGCTTGGCCCATCTGCTGGAACTCCCAAGGCTGGTACACCCATCCCCAGTTCAAGTCGTGCTGGATCTGCCCAACCTAACAAGAAGGCACCACATAACAAGAAGATTGCGCCACATCAAGCATCTGCTCCTGGTTCGAATAGAAAACGCATCAGGTCCGGTAATGCAGCCTTGAAGAAGGGAGATCGCAAGCGTCATCTCACATCACCAACACCCTCCTCATCACGAGGCAGTGTCAGCCCGACACCATCAACGCTGCCAATAGGAATTGACGGCACTGTGGAAGCTCGGTCAAGACTGCGCGGTACTCGAGCAGCCTCTGCCGTCTCAGATGAAGAGGGTGAAGACGCCGAACCTGATGCTGAGGGAGAAGAAGACGACACTCAAGTCTATTGTGTCTGTCAGCGCGTGTCATTCGGTGACATGGTTGCCTGCGACAACGACGACTGTCCTCATCAATGGTTCCACTGGGGTTGTGTCGACCTCAAAGCGGAACCAAAGGGCGAATGGCTATGTCCGCATTGTCGCGAGCTTCCTCGCAGCAAGATTGTGAAGACTTCAGATAAGTGATTGATAGTGGTAAAGGAAGGCCAATAGCGTAATACGTCCTACCGTAACGATCGGATGTTCTCCTCGAGTCCGTGTTTCCTTCTGCGGTCTTGTTTTGTGATATTAGATCCATCAAGCATAACGTACATCCAGCTCCGTGCTTTCTCTCATGGATTAAATGCTGTCATACCGAGCTACTCCGAGCACGATCGCGTTACTCACGTGGTTTATAGTGACAGGGAACAACTTTGGGTCGCTCTTGACTCTTTTATGAGGCTGACTCGCAGATGGAGGATTCCCAACGCATGGCTGATTCGTTGTCAACAAAACGCCACGTAGACGATCTAGATCCCTCATTTGCATTGACAACAAACTCTACTCCTCAAACCGCAGCTCGACGGTGTCCAAGTACTTTTTGCCACTACCTTCTTCGCAAGAACTTCTCATCCCTATATCGACGACAGGGCGTGGATTGACCTGGTTCTCAAGCAGGTGGAGCCAATTCCCCCTACACCCTCACGCGCATCATTGCCGTGGGCATGCGATTCCGATCCGGGCCCTACATTTAGATTAACTGCCGAAGTCGAGAGCCTCAAAACTCACAACACCAACGAGGGCACGTCCATCGCTACTTCCCAGTTTGTGACGACAGCAGGTCCAGGAACTTCTTCCAAATAGCTAGACATCCCCATGTCTTTCTCATCCAAACCGCGAGACTCAAATCTTGCGAGTATGCATGCCGTCAGCCCTGCAAAGGAATTTCCTTCCCAAGATATCACGAAGACTGCACGACTGGGAATACTGTTCGAATCGAATACTGGAGATTCACATCTGGATGAGCATTTGGGATACATTAGGAATGCGGATTGGGCCTCGACATCTCTTGGACCTCTAGAATCATGGCCTCGGGATCTCATACAGCTTTGTCAGATCTCTCTACTCGACCCAAACCCGCGTTCCCTCATTCTCGGACCAGATCGTATACTGTTTTACAATGAGGCATATTCAGAATTCTGCGGGGACAGGCATCCTCACGCCTTGGGACAAAACGTCATTGAGGCGTGGGGCGAGGTGGCTCAGGATCTCATCTCCGGGCCTTTGGAGACTGCGGAGCGCACAGGGCGACGAGTTCAGGTGGAAGACCAGCCACTGGTATATTCACGTAATGGATTTCTCGAACGGGTCTATGTTCGTTGGACCATTGTCCCACTAGCTGGATATGCACAAGGTGTCTACGTGTCTTTAACGGATTCGACGGAGACAATGCTGGCAGAGAAGAGACGAGCTGCCATTCGAGCCCTCAATACTGCTTGGAACGTTCTCCAGGACCCTCTCACATTTTGGCAAAGCATTCCGCAAAGCTTAGCCTTGGATCCGTTTCTCTTTCCTTTTGCCTTTCTATACACTGCAAGCTCAGATCCAGACTCAGAGTATTGCATCGACACATCTCCGGAACCCACCCAGACGATGCGATTCAAGCTAGAAGGAGCCGTCGGGAGTTCAGAGATCACCTCGCACTTACCCAGCGAGCTGGAACCTGGTCACTTTGAGCTTTTATCGGATCTATCAGATCCGATACTTTTCCGATCTAACGAGACTCCCAAGCCCACATGGTCGCTGTCAGCGCAAGACTGTCTACTATGTCCAATAAGTTCTAACAGGTCACAAAAAGTCATCGCATACCTATTCCTCGGAATCGATCCAAAACGGCCTTATAACGACGCATACCGGGAATGGATGAATGAATTTACTCGATGTCTAAGCAACGCTGTGACCTCTGCTCTGCAATCAGAGGAGCAGGCATGCAACCAACGTCGCCGAGCAGCTGCAGTCGCCTCAGAACAACACCTCCTTGTTACCGCACTCGCAGACCGCGACAAAGAAGTAGTGGCTGTGAATGAGGAACTCCAACGTACCCTTGAAGTCGTGGATATGGCCAATGTCGGGGTTTTCAATTACGATCTCGAGGGCCGCCTAATATATGCCAACGACGCCTTTAGCAAGATGACAGCCTGTTCACCTGAAATGATGCATGGAAAAGAACTGGTTTTTCTGGACCTGACTTATCCTGAGGACACCGAGTATCTCATGCCGAAATGGGAGTGTGCAACTAGCGGACAATCTTGCACTTTTGAGATGAGATACAAAGGTCCAAAAAATGAAGGTCTCTGGGTATTGGCTGCGGTGGTACCGGTACTCAAAGATGGTGTTGTCACGAGCGTATCTGGATGTATCACTAACATCCAAGATACCAAATTACGGGAAACAGAATCTGCACAGCGTTTGCAAGCCCTCGAAAGAGCCAAAGCGTGGGAGCAACGCTTTGCGAATTTTGCAGAATTAGCGCCCGTCGCCATATTTTTTGGATCTCAGAGCCATCACCATCTTTCTTACTGCAATCGCGCATGGTTCGAAATAACTGGTCACCCGGTGGTAGCTTTTGAGCAGATCGATTGGTCGATGATAGTCTACGAAGAGGATCTTGAGCTCGTCCGAAGTATGTGGACAGAGGTCATTGCTGCTAACAAAGCAGTGAGCACTCAGTTCAGACTTCGACGCAGGTGGTCAGATGGAAATGGAGTGGTCATCGGCCCTGTGTGGGTGACTGCATCAGTGTTACCTGAATACAAAGAAGACGGGTCTATCAAAGGCATCATCGGCACTATGCTCGACATTTCAGCATTGAAATTTGCAGAGACGGTGCAGCACATGAAGGCGCAAGAAGCCTTGGAAGCTAAGCGTCAATCGTCAAACTTCATCGACATGGTATCGCACGAAATCCGCAACCCTCTATCCGCAGTGTTTCACTGCGCGGACGCTGCTCAAGACACATTGGCCGATATGTTAGACCTCGCGAGTCTTCTAGCTTCTACCCCAAAATCAGAATCTGGAAATCAGCTTCGAGAACTCATCGCAAACGCTGTCGATTCCATCAATACTATCATATCCTGCACTCAGCATCAAAAAGGGTACGCATGCAAATCAAAGGTCTTATTTGTTTACAAATGTGCTAACTCAATCCTTGCTAGAATCGTCGATGATATCTTGGTTCTGTCAAAGCTTGACTCAAATCTTCTTCAGATCACACCCTCTGCCGTCAAAGTAACCGCTCTGCTACGCGATGTTGAAAAGATGTTCGAAGCCGAGGCCCAAAGGAGCGATGTACAATTACAAACGCAAGCACACCCGTCTCTCGAGGAACTGAACGTCAGCTGGGCCATGCTAGATCCCGGTCGAGTTCAACAAGTCCTAATCAACCTTCTGACGAATGCAATCAAGTTTTGCAAGAAGAAACAACTCAGAAAGGTCACCATACGCGCTGGTGCGTCCAGGATTCGCCCTTCGGAGAACGTGCTCCCAGATATTGACTTCGTGGTCGCACACTCATTGCACGATTCGGTCTACGACTCCGCCGAGTTTGAATCGCATAGTTTCTATCTCTGGTTTACTGTCGAGGACACTGGACGCGGTATGAGCGCGGAGGAGAAGACGCGTATCTTTGCTCGATTTTCCCAAGGCTCGGCTCGCACGGAAACTGAATATGGTGGCTCTGGTCTTGGTCTGTTCATCTCGCGCGAGCTCTCGGAGTTGCAAGGAGGCGAGATCGGAGTTGCTTCTACACTGGATGTTGGTAGCACGTTCGCCTTCTTTGTCAAAACACACCATACCGATGCACCCGCTTCCACGAAGGGTTTGCCCATCCAGCTCAAACAGAAAATCAAGAAATCATCTGCCGACATCAACATCCTCGTCGTCGAAGATAATGCGGTAAACCAAAAAGTGCTCCGCAAACAACTCACAAACCACGCTTACACCGTCGCCGTCGCCGACAACGGCGTCGATTGCCTCGACTACCTACGTACCACAAAACACTGGCGCGGCAATCCTTCCTCCGCCCCCGCCCTTTCCGTGATCCTCATGGATATCGAAATGCCCAAAATGAACGGATTGGAAGCGACGAAAATGATAAGACAATACGAGAAAGAGGGCAAATTGATGGGACATATTCCTATTATTGCGGTGTCGGCGAACGCGAGACAGGAACAGACTAATATGGCGTTGGAAGCGGGGATGGATGACAGTATTGCGAAGCCTTTCAGAATCCCGGATTTGGTGCCGAAAATTGAGAGGTTGGCTGGTTGGATGTGATGACAAGACGGACTGTGGCATGACAGCTGTGACCGTCATGGATGGGGATGGAGTTGGTAGAGGATAGAAGATTTTCGAATATCTTGCATTAGTGTTTGGAGAGGATGGATTATGCTAGAGTGGCATTCATGTTTTTTTTTGGCAATGTTTATAGTTTCATACGGCGTCTTCATGGTTGACATAGGGGCGGGCACTTATTTGGGCATTTGGTATTTTGTATCTTTCTGTAGACGCTTAGATGATTATAATGTATCAAACACGCGACATAGAATCACATTTTTTTTTATTCACTTCCTCATTCACATTGTCATTCCTACATGTTGTGCAAAGACTCTGGCATATTGTGATGATATCTAAGAACTCGAAAGTCCGTATCGATATCACCATCACTATCCACCACCATCCACCATTTTACCATTTTCCCATCCAAGCACCATCATCCAAAGTTTTGGGGCTGAAGTGAAAGTCTAGATCTATTTGACATTCCTGTAAGACAATGTAGACTGGATAGGCTCAGGCGTCCGCGAGTCAGCGAATCCAATGCCGGAATTGTTGTAACGGTGTAAGTCAACATCCGGGTAACAACGGTGGATGGGTTTATTGGGTATTCTTGTGCTTGGCATGAGTAAGCAGTATGGAGGATAGTATGGATGGAAATGGTAGAGAGAAAAACTGCTTCAGTGAGATTGTAGAGATGTTGGAGTGGTCATGGAAATTTGCTTATGAAGGATGACTGATGGTGGAGGATCTTGATTTATGATCGTGATATGCTGGTTTGATGGCCATGGTTGGAGGTGGAAGTTTTGATTAGAGTCTCTTGATGGATCATGATTGTAACAAGGTGATAGCCTCATACTGATAATTTTGCTTGTCGAGATTGACAGCATGATACATGGTCTAGATGATGCGGATGTCGGATTCCATAGCCTTAATCGGAAGTGTTGAATTCAGGGCATGTCGAGGCTGGACTTGCTCTTTCAACACTTGTCATTTCTGTCAATTCCATCACAAGGGCTTGTGGTATACGCAACATAACCTTTTGATAGTGGTATGAAGGCTCGGGTACTCTTTTGCTTCCGTGAGCATTCGTCAGGTTTCTCAGATTGGGTTTCAGGTCCGACAGCGATATGCTTTGAAGAATCTCCAAGTTGCGGCTACGCTTACCTTGTTGTACGAAATGCTCCATGCCATACGGACGTAAGTAACTGGTATACAGCTATTTGGGACCATAATCACGAGTCAGAGGGATGCTTAATTCAGCCCTCGGTCTTCACCGGTCAAGGGCCCATGGAGTCATTCGCTCGCACCGAGAACGGTGTACCTGAGATCACTCTGGCTATGTCAGAGGCACTTGCGAAGGATCTCGGGAGTTGTGAGTAAGGGCAGGTGGTGGACAATGTTATACACTTGCCGGACGTTTGTAGTCGCAACGGGACTGTTGAAGTATCCTCCGCGGCGGAGTCTTGGGCCTGATGGTGATTAGTGAGGGTGGAGGATCTAGGGTTTCGATATACGAGAAGTATATCGAGTTCAGCAATAGCTCAAGTCAGTTATCAACATTCGTGGGGTTGTAAAGAACGACTATAAGAGAAGAATTAATGATCGATGAAAGAGGAGTATTTCCTGGTGTCGGCAGTTGACGAGCCGGGAAACAATGTTGTAAGGGAGAAATGAGATAGTAAGGCAAGACAAAAAGACGATGGCGTTTCGTAGGGAAAGACATCTGGCAGGGAAAGACATTCACAGCCCTGATGATGGTGGAGTCGATGGAATATTTATGCCAACTGCTCTTTGGGCTTACTGATGCTGCGAGTCAGCTGAGACATGAAGATTTCTCATGGCTTCATGGCTTCAAGCCTTCATCGTCACCAACGCAATATTGCGCCTTTGCATCACTGTATACCATTGTCTGTGATGTGATGGGAGATTTGTTGATGGAACAAAACACGATCGTGCAAAAGGTGAGAAACAAGGAAGCACCGTGCGGCGACGATGTCCCGAAGCAACAACGACCATCCATCAACACCACGGCTTCAGCTTCCCTCCTCACAATCACCTACCATGGATCCTACAAAATCAAAAACAATCAATAGAATCCATTCCCACGTGGTGAGAGCGATCTAGTTCCTCAGCTGCGCCTTTCGCATCACTCCCAATTCGTGAGTGCCGGGGAGAAACGTTGAAGCCGAACAACGGATAGATAGAGTCGCTCACTTGTGTGCAACGGGTCTCTGATTCTACAAGCCCATTTCAATACCGATACTTCTTGGGCATCATGGCTGTTCATTGTTTTCTGGATTGATATATACAGGGTGCCTCGTCTGGTATGTGGCAAGTTCATCTCTCTATACTTCAACGACATATCTCTTCAACAACGATACCAACCTTCAACAACATATATCTTCATCTCCATACCAATTCTAATACTCGACCCATCCATCTCTTTTCTCTTGCTCTTTCCTTCTAGACGACAAATATCATATCAGTCATGGCCGACCCGTCAACCGGCATGCAAATCCCAACAGTGGGAAGAGTGGTCACGATCACACTCATGATGCTGACGACCATCGTCCTCGCTTTCTGCATCACCCGCCGCACAACCTCCATCAACAATTGGCGACGCATGCAAGTACCTCAATGGCTAGTCCTCGCCATCTACACCGACAGCTTGCTCTTCATCATCACCACGGCCATCCTCACAAAATCCTATAACATCAACGAGGACGTGCGAATTTGCGATGGTGCAATCTTGCTATGTGAGTAGAGCTCCGATCTCTACAATTTTCAATGAGTGGAATACTGATTAGAAACAGGTATCTTATGCTACATGAGCACAAAAGTCCTCCTCTACTATTTCTTGGTGGAGAAAGTGTTCGTCATCAGAAACCCATGGGAATCTCGCCTCAAAGACAAGTTATACCTCTTCAACGTCTTCGGCGTGATATTGCCATATGTGATTTTGGTAATCCTCTCATTCGTCTACCGTATCGCCTACATCGGTAAAGATGGCAAATGCGTCATTGGCATAAACAAGGATATCCTATTCCCTCTGACCAGTTTCGAAATCGTCTTGAACGTAAGTCATACACCCTTCCCATCCTCCTTCTTGCCAAAGAGACAAACAGTATACTGATAAGTTTGCACAGATCTATCTTACCTTCCTCTTCCTCGCACCACTTAAAAAATTGTACGGCGGCGAAAGCACGCAGAACAGCCAAAGTGAATCCAAAATCGCTCTCAAGACAATGGCCATGCGCACTTTCATCGGCAGCTGCTGCACCTTAATCTCCACCGCCGTAAACCTCGGCGTCCTCGCCGGCCTCGAAGGAGAAAAGGGTTGGATTTGCCTAATGCTGTGCAATTTGGACATCCTGTTTGCCGTTTCCGTTCTCCACTGGGCGACTTCTTTGGACAAGAAAATTTCGGATACGCCTACTGTGGCTGCGAAGGAGGGGACGGTGATGACGGAGGGGGAGAGAACCACGAGGCAAGGTAGTTGTGTCAGTAACAAGGGGTTGAGGAGTTTGACGGGGATGCAGAGGAAGGGTAGTGTCGCGTTGACTTGGGAGGATATGGAGTTGAACTCTTATGATTTCGCGGAGGACAAGTTGGGAGAGATTAGTGAGGAGACGACAGAGGTTGCGCCCAAGGATGTCAAGGATGTGGTCTGAGAGAGGGGATGAGAGGATGACGGCGACATGATCTGACGCCTGGTGCGCGACATGCTCGCTGGGAGATTTAATGTATAATCAGAAAAGCGTTTGTAGTGGAAAGGTGGCCTTGATCCCTGGTGGATCGGCCTCTTTGAAAATTTATTTCTCATATACATTTTGCCGTCTCCTCTGCTCGTCTATGGTGCCTTTGAGCCTGTCATTCCAATGCGCGCAATCTACATGGCACGGTCGTGGATCCTTTGTTGGCATTTCTCTGCGGCGAGTTTAGATCGCGATAAGGTTCCTACAGGGCGCGGCGTGAAGGCCTTGAGAACTATCTGTGTCTCTGCATCCTGATTGAGTCCAGAATTGACCTCGGCATGATGTCTTTTGAGTCTCGTATACAAGAGAACCTGGGTATCTATGAATATTTTTTGACGGTGTCTGCACATTTCAGTCCTCAAGTAACGGTCTTTTGCAGCAAAGAGTTTCCATGCTGGCGAACGATGCCGTCAAGAGTGTTTCTGATCTGCTTGCAGCCGTCGACACCAACAGCAATCATGGCCTCCAGACGAGCCAGCTGGACTCTAGTCTCCATCATCAAGACACTGATCTTGTCATCCGTGCCCAAGGTTGCGACAGTACAGAAAGGCAGCTCTTGCTCCTCCATGCCGTTCAGATCGAGTAGAGGGTCGGCTTGTTCGTCGTTGGAAGCGTATGAAGCGGTGCTGCCGGCTGTGCAAGCTGAGATGTAGTCGGTCATGGGGATACCGGCGTCGATAAGAGCGAGAGTGGAGGCGTTAATGCAAGCGGCCATTAGCGAACCATCCTGAGAGAGGATGTGGAGGTTGATGGTGATTGTGCTGTGCGGGTATAGTTGTGTTGACAGGGTGTCTGCGAAAGCTGAAGCGATGGTATGCTGCATCTCGCTTGTGCGTCTGAGTTTTGTATCAGTATCTTGTCGCATGGTGGATACAGTCGCAACTCACTTGTCGCCCTTTCCACGTCTCTTGCGCTCGACACCACTGAAGCCAGCCAGACCAATCTCAACTTCAATCTTTGCTTCGGCACCACCGAGACCTCCTGCACGCCTTGATTCCGTTGGGCCAGTGACTGTACAAATGACTTTCGTGTTGCCCATTTCAAGGTAGCTCGATCCATCGGCGGCCGCTTGTGTCGACATTTGTCCGTGGCATCGTCGCAGTTCGTTCCATCTTCTTCCGTCCAGTCGCAGATGCGCAAGCGTGTATGATGATGTGTCTAAAGGCATTGTTGTGTGTGTGATGAGTTGGCAATGCGACAGCTCTTTGAGAATAATTAATCTTCAATTTTTTGTCGTCATTGCCATTTACAGCTTCGGCTGAATCCCGGCTCGTCGCGTCTTCCGCGCTTCTTTGGTGTTTCCCTCAAGTGTTGCCTGCTCTTTGTCCAACTCGTTCTTTCCAACACTTTCATGATTCGACGAGACATGTTGAAATGATGTTGACGCGACTTTGCTGCATGTCAACCTCACTCAGATACCACATCCCACCCTGAACGGTCAACTTTCCTTTCTTCATACACCAATATGCCTCCCTACTTGAGCGCCACTCGCTCTCACATGCGTGATCATAAACTTGATCGCCAAATTGAAGTCATGGACGAAGGAGATGCCAGTGATCTCGACGACCTCGACATTGTCAAGCACACTTCCAGACAAGTTAATCTGCTTGACACCTTCAACAACTCAGACAATACCGACAGTGATCTCCTCAACTCGGATGACTCTAAGAAAGCTGGTCGGAAACGCCCGAGAGATGATGATGGCGACCGAATTGTCTTCGACGAAGATGAAGAGGACAACGCTTTCGAAAAGTTCAAATTTCGCAAGTCCGATCAAAGAAAGGTCACTGCTGCTCGTAACAAAAAGGCAAAGGCCAAAGCAAGTGCCATGGTTGGCAAGAAGAAGCAAGCTCTTCTCGAATCAAAAAAGCCCAACCAGCGCAAGTTCAAGGCCAACGACATTTACGCCACAGACTCTGAGGATGAGTTGCCCGAAAGCACCTTGCCTCAGTTCCTGCAAACTCGAAAATCGAAATGGAACAGAGACCGTGCCGAGATAGGTGAAGATGTCTTCTCGAGACCTCCCAATTACGATGCTGTCTACTTTACCGATGACGAGAGATTGGAAGAGTTGCAGGAGCGACCCATGCTTCGCAATGTTGAGCCGTCACAAGAGTACAAAGATATTGAGTTGAAGGACTCACACGGTGTCATTCCAGCGCCAATTGCGCAATGGCTGCGAGACTATCAGGTAGATGGTGCCAAGTTTCTGCACGAGCTCTTCGTCTTCCAAGAAGGTGGCATTCTAGGTGATGACATGGGCTTGGGCAAGACTATTCAGGTCATCGCCTTCCTGACGGCCGCGTTTGGCAAGACTGGAGACGAGCGCGATATCAAGCGAATGCGCAAGATGCGACGTGAAGGTCGTTGGTATCCAAGAATTCTTCTGGTCTGTCCCGGATCTTTAATGGACAATTGGAAATCAGAGCTTGATCGTTGGGGTTTCTGGCACCACGACACATACCACGGAGCCAATGCGAGTCGCTCTGCTGTCTTATCTGCCGCGAGGATGGGCAGACTTGAGATCATGATCACGACTTACACGACCTACCGTAATCACCGCGGCGAGATCAACATGATCGAGTGGGATTGTGTCATTGCTGATGAATGTCACACTATCAAGGAGCGAAGCTCAGAGATCAGCAAGGCCATGAACGAAGTCAACGCTTTGTGCAGAATCGGTCTCACTGGTACTGCTGTTCAAAACAAGTACGATGAATTCTGGACACTTCTCAACTGGACAAATCCCGGCAAATTTGGTACCATGGCTGAGTGGCGACAGAGTATCAGTGGTCCACTCAAGCTTGGACAATCTCATGATACCACCAACGCTCAGCTGGCTATTTGCAGAAGAGTCGCTGAGAAACTGGTCAAGAATTTGCTACCACCATACTTCAGACGTCGAATGAAGTCTCTGATTGCACATCAGCTACCAAAGAAGACTGATCGCGTGGTGTTCTGTCCTCTCTCGGACGCACAATCTGAAGCTTACATGAATCTTGTCGACAGCGACAAGATCGACTACATTCGACGCTCATCCGATCCTTGTGACTGCTCGTCTGGCAAGAAAAGAGGATGGTGTTGTTACCAGGAGATCCCTGATCGCGGCAAATGGCAGCATCACGTCTTTCCCATGCTCATGACTCTGCAAAAGCTGGCCAACCACCTCGCTCTTCTCTGTCCTCAAAGCAAAGACTCTAAGGAGATGCAAGACAAAGAGTTGGAGAACCTTCAGTTGGCACTTCCCGATAATTGGCTCGACATGTACACCAATCGTGATCAGATTACCAACTACGCAAAATCTGACTTTTGTGGAAAATGGAAAGTGCTGCGCAAGCTTCTCAAGTTCTGGCACTCAAATGGCGACAAAGTGCTCGTTTTCAGCCACTCAGTCCGTCTTCTCAAAATGCTTCAGATGCTCTTCAAGTCGACTACCAGCTACAATGTCTCCTATCTTGACGGTAGCATGAAGTATGAAGACCGCACAACAGCCGTCGACGACTTCAATGCCAACGAGACACAATTTGTATTCCTCATCAGTACGAAAGCTGGTGGTGTAGGTCTCAACATCACCTCAGCCAATAAAGTCGTCATATTTGACCCAAACTGGAATCCAAGTTGGGATCTGCAGGCTCAAGACCGTGCCTACCGTATGGGCCAGCTCCGAGATGTTGAAGTATTCCGCCTGATCTCCGCCGGTACTGTTGAAGAGATCGTCTACGCCCGTCAAATCTACAAGCAGCAACAAGCCAACATCGCTTACAACGCATCCACTGAGCGCCGCTACTTCCGCGGCGTACAGGATACAGCAGACAAGAAGGGCGAGATTTTCGGTCTACTGAATCTCTTCAGCTACGAAGGCGAGAACCTTGTCCTTCGTGACATCGTTAACAAGACCAACATCGCCGAATCTAAGGCTGGCGTCAGTGTAGTCGGCCTCGACACATCCCAAGACGCCGACGATGATGAGAACGATGATACCAACAAGGGTGATGACGATGCAATGTTCCAGCTCGCCGCCGAAATCACTGGCGAAGGCATCAAAAAGAAGAAAAAGCATGAAGATGAGCTAGACACTGAAACCAAACGACAAGCTCGCGCTGTGCAAGCAATCCTCAACATGGCTGGTGTAGAGTACACACACGACAACAACGATGTCATCGGCTCTTCCAAGATGGAGGCACAACTCTCTAAACGCGCCATGGCTGCTGGCACGGACTTCGATCTATCCAACGAATACGCGTTCGAGAAGTCGCAGGATGCCAGGGACGATCTTGAGGATGAAAAGAAGTTACCTTACAAGTACAAGCCGCCCGAGTTTGTCAGGAAGAGATTGTTCTGTTCGATGGCAGAGTTCTATGGCTTTGCCGATGCGACGGAGTTTGCACTTGTGCTTGAGGGATGGAGTGAGCAGAGGAAGACTGATTGTCTGAACAAATTCTACAGACACAGAAGAGAGGTTCTAGAGAGGGAAGACGATGATGGAGGTGATGAAGGCGAGAAGTCTGCTTACTTTGCCTAAAGCGCTTTCTTCCTTTGGCATCATGCGTATCGACGGAAGGTCTTTTACAATGTGCGCCATGAGTTTCATGAGCACTGCAAAAAGAAATGAGTTCAAAAAAGCCGACAACGATCAATGACAATATCACATCCTCTGACACGTCTTCAAGTGATTTTCGGACACATCTACTGTCATACTGCTAGTCACACACTGTCTAATTAATCTCAATTGCTATAAAATCAACAATGCGAGATCCTCATTGAGTAACAATCAACCAGGGTGGCGCTCTTAGCGATAATTTCAAGCAACTTTATGCCAACTGAAACCAGAAAGAACGGTTTCTACTTGAGCGGGAAGGAGCGATCGACTCGTAGCTCGATCGCTCTTTCCGCCCATGAAATGTGAAGTTGAGAAAGAAGGAACTGATGATAGATGATATAGCATAAAAGGATTAAAAACGAAACGTGATTCAAAGACCAAAAATCAGCAAAAGTTTCATGTCAAAGTTGAAGAAGAAGAGGAGGTAGTGGTCAAAGAAAGCAGCGAGCAAGTGAAAGAGGATAGTAAAGTATTAGTTTGCTCGACGAAAGAGGAATGACCGATCGGACGACAGAAAAAGGAAGGAACGACAGAGTGATGCAAGACCGGAGATGAAGGAAGGAAGCAGCGACTTGATCACTGAAAAGGAAAGGGATTGTTGACTATTTGCTCCTTCCTGCTTTCCATTCTAGACGTCTATATCCCAGAGTGCACAGGAAAGACTTGATCTACGTGCAAGTTTACCTCAAGCTGGAGCTGGATTGCTGCTAATTGGTGTGAGAAGGTTACGGAAAGAGAAAGGAAGAGATTGTCAGACAAGCGAATAGATTTCTCAAAAGCTTGTGATGATGGAGAAACAAGACTCATATGCATGGGAGAGTTTGGAAAACGAGACAAGGGGTATACTCCTCGAGCGATGAAGCAAGCGAAAAGGGAGAAACAAGAAATCAAAACAGGCAACGCTAACAAAGCCAATCAACCAACCACTCCTGCTGCAATGCATACTGACTACCGTACACTCTTTTCTTGTACCGGCATATCCTTTTGCTGACCTCCTCCACCACCACCGCTTCGTTCCGAGGCAATCGCGGCAGCTTTGACGTTTGTATCTCTTTCTTGACTTTCCGCGTGCACCTCTTCAGCCAGCTCTTCCTCGAAACTGCCTTCGCCTTCCTCTTCGACGCCTTCGAGGTGGTCGCCCCAGCCCTCGATTTCAGATAGCAGGCGCACGTATTCCTCTGGCACGAGACCTTGTTCTCCTGATTCGAGATCCATGGCTACTAACCAGCCTTGTCCATGTCGGTAGCCCACTTGGATGATTTGACCTTCGCGGAGGGCGAGCTCGTTGCTGTTTTCCGGTACGAAGTTGTAAAGTGCCAAGGAGGGGCCGGCAAAGGATTCATCCAGAGAAGTTGAGGTAGGGCGGTGAGCGTGACCGTCATGGAGGTGGTGCAGAGGGCCGCCTGGCGCATCTGCTGGATCGCTGCTGTCGGAGAAGGGCGGTTCGAGGGCTGAAAGACGGGCATGGTGACGAGAGGAAAGGCCTTCAGGAGAGTGTGTGTAGCGATGTGCCGGCAACGTACCTCCTGTGCTCTTGTTGTGACTGCTGCTCTCATCTTCCGTCTCTTCCTCTTCCTCGTCGTCGTCTGGGCCGGCAGCGAAGAAGCCTTGACTATCGAGACCTGGTACCTGGTTGCGCGGCCCGCGTTTTGTGGTGCTTCTGCCCCTGGACTCATGCGCCGACTTGCTCTTTCTATGATTCTTGGCCAGCTTGCCGGTACTTGTAACATCATCGTCACTAGCGTCGTCGTCGAAACTCGTAGATGGCAATTGATCGCCTGCGCCAAACTGAGCACCACCATCACCACCCCAAGGACCTGCGCCCCAGCCACGAGTATCCCAACTTCCGATTGGAGGATCGCTAAGACGTCTGCTGGATGAGAAGGCGGACGTGTCATCGGAGCCGCGGCTAGCGGGCTCTGGCGAGGGACCAAAGTGTAGAGGGTGATATTGGGGGTAGGCGAAGTCACGGACCAGAGCGTAGGACAGCGAAGACGGGAAGATGGGAAAGACGGAAGATGTGGGTCTCGAGCGCTGAGAGTTGTGACTGCGCGTCGACATGAGACTGCGACGAATGCTGGCGCGGTGGTTGTTTTGAGAAGAGTTGTTGGCAGTACTGGTCGGAGTCGGATTGGTCGTAGGTTGCGTCGGGGGAGAAGTCATGTCGGGTTGTAGCAGGCCCGGCTGTTGTGATTGCTGCTGCGCCTGCGCTTGTGCACTCTTGGTCGTGTCGCTAGTCGACGACATGACCTTGGCCGTCATTGTGTGCTGTATTCAAGGCCCCTGCTCTTGCGCTTATTCTCCGAAGGCTTCAGGATCGGGTCAATTGGCTGGTGATGTCTTTGCACAAAGCTCTGCTCTGATCTGGTTGGACGGCGTGCGGCAAGAAAGAAGGCTGATTCCGACACAGACGTATAGTGCGTGCGTCTCGTGGTATTATGTCGACGTGAGAGCCGCGTGTCCAGCAGTCGGGTCTTCTCTGATCAACTGTCCCGAGTACCTGACCCTTGTGAACCTTCAAAAAGCCCCCCACGATGCAGGAGCGGAGAGAGAAGGGGGGATATATGCAAAAAGGCCGAACAACAGAAGGATGCCAGATGCAACGAGAAAGAGAAAAGAGGGAAATGACTAGCGACGTGATGCGCAAAGTTTGGCGTGTCAAGAGGCTCAAACGAGGAAGGAGCAAAGGCACTCGTGGTCGTTGGTTGAAGACAGAGCAGCACTTGAACAGCAAGCCGTGAACCACCAAGCGCCAAATCTGAAAATAGCCCACCAAGCCCTGTCACCACGCAATAACTCCACATAACAACAACTTCTCCTTTGACCAGGACTGTGCTTTTCTACCATCAATCACTTCCATCCTTCTCTCGCTCACTATCACCCAAAACTGCTCCATCTGTCCACTCTGGCTAGACCTGACTGCTCCTGCCTCGTACCCTCGCCAAGAGGGACCCTTTTGTTTCACTTCCATGCCACAAATCCCCGTATCCGGGTCACACAGGAAAAGCATATCATCCATCCTTCTGAAACATTCTTCTACCTGTCATTATGATAACCTCGCACGTGTTCTCTTCTTTTCAACCGCTGTTCATGACTACCTCACATGTGTTTATCACTCGGTTGGACTGAATGTTGAAAGATGATTATCGGTACGAGCACACGCGTTTCAGACTTTGACCATATATATCTTACATCCGATTTGTACTTCCGAACGAGTGCATGCAAAGGGAGAGGGCAAGAGGCCAGTCTCATTCACCGCTTCTTGTCGTCTGATATTGTCCTCTTGTGACTGGCCTCATGCAATACCTACATAAGCGTGCGTCAAGTTCCTCTCGATGCCGCGTCCAGACCTGCAATCGTTGGTCGAGATGCTGCAAGTACATGTCCGTGAGATAGACTGCATCCGAAGTGATCTTGGTTGTTGATGTGGTCGGCATGTTCAAGGCTGGTTGGTACACGTCTTCTTCACGATATTAGATGTCTAGCGATCAGCAAGGCGAGACGATCATCCGTGTACGTGATCCAGTGGGAAGGTGAGAATGGAAAGAGATGTCAAGTGTTTTTTTGGTGAAAGTTTCTTTGCTTTTCTCATGAAGCCCATGCTTCCACTCTTTTGGTTTTCAAGAGCAGAATGGGTGATTGTTCAGAAAGACATGTGCACTGCCTGAAAGTTCGCCGTGCCCTGACATGTTGCTTTCTTCTTTTGATTCGACACAGCCCCCCTGCGCTTCTTTCCTTTGACCGTGCAAGTAACATCAACGCCCAGAAAAAGTTGTGCAAAAGTCATTCATCGAAGTCAGTCCCCAACCGTAACAATTGTCTAGTAGAACCCTCTTTTTATTTGTAGGAGAATTTACATGACAACACCGGAGTTGGAGGCGATACGCTGCAGTATGTGTTAGTCTTGAGTGTTCCTTTATCGTCCAGGATGGAATATCTCTTACGGGCCAGAGCTCAGCGGCCTCCTTTCCGACGGGGCCAGTGATGGCGGAACCCTTCATCTCACCCTTGGGGTTGACGATGACACCGGCGTTGTCCTCGAAGTAGAGGAACATACCGTCGGCGCGTCTCCAGGGCTTTGACTGTCTGACGATAACGGCGGGCATGACCTTCTTGCGGAGCTCAGGCTTTCCCTTCTTGACGGTGGCCATGACCATGTCACCAACACCACCAGCGGGGAGACGGTTGAGGCGAGCACCAATACCCTTGACGGAGATGATGTAGAGGTTACGGGCGCCAGAGTTGTCGGCGCAGTTCATGACGGCACCGCTGTGTAGAAATTCGTGTTAGCCGCATGTTTCTTCTTTTCCGTCTTTTCTGTTGTGCATGTTCGGATATGTCGTATGTTTGTATTTTGAGGAGTTCAAGGAGTGTTCGGAGGACGATTGCGAAAGCGTTCGGAGGGCATAGCGATGCGCTGATGAAGGAGCAGGTGAAGATAAATATTTTCGACGTACACAGGCAGACCCAAGGTCATTCTCAGCTTGTTACCGGAGGTGGAACCACGGCTGTGAAGGTCATTCTCGTCAGCATTTTCTCACTCATTCCGCAGTCGCCGTAGCTCGGTGTACACATACCCGCGACCCATTTTGACTGTTTATTAGTATGAACGGTGGGAAGTTGAAGGAGAGGGTGTCGCTTCGTTGCTGCTGGTTGAATCTGCGCCAAAGTCGAGAAATCGCCAGCCCGCCAACCGCCAAATTCTGTGCGCGGCACTTGCCGCGACTGTTCCGACCCACCAATCCCGATTAGGCAACTGAAGCTTTCGGCTTTCTCGACTAGGTCCCTTCCACAAGAACATCACTTCTTCCATGCATTCAAGTCACTAACAAGTTCTTTCGAAAATACTTCAATTCATTTTCTGAAAAAGTCGCAGTCTGTTGCAGTCACTTTTCTTCTCGCTCTCCCGGGCTACAATGCATTGCAATCATCCACCTACGCACTTTCCTATCCAAGCAAATCATCCATAGCTCCGCCAGTCTTGTGTCCACCGTTTTGAGGAACAGCCGGACTAGCAGGAGTAGATGAAGTAGTCGTTCCCCAAATGCCAGCGCTAGCCTTTTGCTTAGCCATGTCTGCCATGGTAGGTCCCTTGTTGCTAGGTGTACCAGACTTCTTGATGTTGGACCCAGACAAGAGTGCAGCGAATGCATCTCCACTGGCCTTGGGCTTAGGAGCACCTCCGATTGGTGACTTGACACCAGGAGATGCCACTGTCGATGCTGGCTGTGATTGAGCAGCATTGACAGATGTGAAGTAGTTGGGTTGTGCGGCTGAGAATCCGCCTGCACGTGCTTGACCTGCCGACATGGGTGAGGCAATGTTCTGTGGCGGTGGTGCTGCGGCACCGGTAACGGGAGATGTGGTTGAGAAAAGGTTGCTGAAGGCAGCATTGTTAGTGCCTTGTCTTGGCTGAGGCTGTGCAAATTGAGTGTTGGGTGTTGCTGTAGACACTGGAGGTGCGATGGCTGTGTAGTTAGGGGTGTAGTTGGGCTTGGGAGCTGCTGCAAGTGCAGGGGCTGGGGCTGCTGCTGGAGCGGCGGACTGGAAGTCGTCGAAATCGTCATCATCAACACCACCAGACTGAAGAGCACCGAAACCATCATCGGCAGGCTGTTTGCCGTTGGAAGACATGGCAGGCATTGAAGGTGCTGCAAGGGTGGTCGGTTCATCGCCAAAGTCGAAGAGATCGACCTCGGGCTCCTTGGGTTTAGGAGGCTCGGGCTTCTTTGCTGCTGCGGTTGATGTTTTGGTTCCAGTTCTTGATGGCTCTGCCTTCCTTCGGGGTGGTGCAGCAGCACCTCCCTCATCGTACTCGTCGTATTCGTCAAATCGGTCTTGACCTCTGCTGCGACTCTGGCTTCGCTCTTCCCAATCATCTTGCACTGTTTCACCTCCAAAGCCACCACCATCGCCGTAGACCTGTCTAGTGGCTCCACCGTATCCTCCAGGGGCGGACTCGCTACCGAAGCCACCGTACCTGCTGCTGGAGGTGGACATTGAGCCTCCAAGACCAGCACCACCCTCAACACCGCTGTATTTGTTCTTGTTCTGTCTGGCCTTCTTACGCTCAGATCGAATTCTGTCGACATCGCTAAGAAGCTCGGTAAGCTCCTTTGATCGGTTGCGGACGTTGATGCCCTGGTCTTTGCCGTTCTGGTCAATGTAGTGGAATTGGCGCAACATCTTGATGAGGGAGAGGTGGGATCGGACATCGTCGATGACTCTTTCGGAGCCGTTCTTGATCAGGAACTCGAGCAGTTGGAGTGCCTGTTACTGTTAGAGATGATCGGGAGGTTGCGACCGGCAAGTGTACCTTGTAGATCTGTCGCCATTCCTCGGCAGTCTTCTCGGTGAAGCGTTTGTAGATCATGGGCATGATCTCGTTGAGAATTTGACTGTAGCCTAGTCAGAAATTGAGGAAGCTGTATGTGGGCGCGTGTTGGATCGTACTAGTTGAAAGTTCCGCTGGCAATGTCGTTCATCATGGTCGTGGATGCTCCCCAGGGCTCGTTGTTGGTGGCTTCTCGGACCTAAAGACTGGTTAGTGATCTAACCCGTGTATTGAGAAGTGCATCCCGAGCTGACCTTAGACTCCATTTCGGTGTAGTTCATGACAGCTGAATCGACTGTTAGTGCCCAGCCTCCTATTCGGGCTCTATACCACAAACATACCATTCTGCACTTTACGAACACCTGCCTTCAGGTCGTAAAGTGTCAGATTGCTGACCTGACTCTTCAAACTCTCGAAATCCATCTTGCGCCGGGGTTTGGTGTGATACTGCGATTTCCGTTATAGAGATGACACGCTGTTGGTCGCGCTCGGGTTATATTGACGTCGCGGCGCCCCCAGATTCGACGGAGATGCCAAGTGTTGACAACGCCCTGCTTTTGGTTTTCAACTGTTGTAATCAATCAAGAGGCTTTGGCACCCACGAAGACAATACCGAGTTCACTTTTCAAGGAGCATTAGGTTTTTTACATGCTTGGTCTTTGTCAAGAAATACAGTAATTCACAGCACTGACATACCACAATCTTCATATCTATGTGGTGTTCAACAATGTGCTCTGAATCAGGTGCCGCAAAGACATGAGCACCAGTCAAATACATTGATGGGCTTCAAATTGCTTTCTGTTCCTCAGTAGGATCAACAGATACCCAACTAATACAGCACGAGAAGACCTTGAGCCTTCGAATTATATTGCATGGAATCATTATAGCTCTGTACTGCCAGAGGGCTTGATTGTGATTGTATGGGCTCCAAAAACCATGTCACCAGCATGACCCTGTTCCAACAACCGCCCAACATCTCCATAACGAAAACACGAATGCAGAACGCGACCCAGTCATGTCAAGCTCAAAGACTCGACTGCGTTTGTGATATCACTCGTTCGAGGTTGTCGGATTGGGCATGAGCTTCAGTTCTATGTTTGATTGTTTATCCGTGCATGGTGGCTTAGCCCCTCCTCTCTGTTATGAGCTACCTTAGGTAAGCTTCGAAGCTGCGTGGAAGAGCTGGCGTTTCGATCTGATGAATGAGAAGCTGAACAAGAGCCACGCCGTTGATCAATGGATTCGAACAAAGTGAACATGTAGGAACTGCAATGATATGTCATCGTCAGGAGATTAGAGAGCTTGCCTGACCTCGCTGAAACCCCGCAGAAGTGATGAGAAGTGGTGAGAAGATCTTCAACAACAGTGATGTAGTAGGCAAGCGGTAATTCCCGAAGCAGCCCCTCCTTCAGATTTCACTTGTTGCCCCGCCGCTTCTAGCTCTTCTTCCGCATCATCTTCCACATGTTCTCTCTCCGAAAGACCCCAACCACTTTCATCAACAACTCCTTCAAACAACAAAGCCGACTTTTCTCAGCTTCATCCGCAAACATGGTTCAAAAGGTTTACTTCGACTGCACCTGGACCGGTCCTCAGGTCAACGTCGACCAGAACGGCAAGCCCACCAACACCGACCGCGAGGTTAAGCGTAAGTTGAGAGCATAATCCATCATCAATTCTCCCGCAGAATGGCTGACCCAACCCACAGAGCGCTCCGGCCGCATCAACTTCGAGCTCTTCGACGACGTTGTCCCCAAGACCGTCGAGAACTTCCGTGCTCTCTGCACTGGCGAGAAGGGCTTCGGCTACTCTGGCTCCAAGTTCCACCGTGTCATCCCTGACTTCATGCTCCAGGGTGGTGACTTCACCCGTGGCAACGTGAGTGTTTCCGAGTCCATGAACCATTCCACTCCATCTCTAACAATCCATCACAGGGCACTGGTGGCAAGTCCATCTACGGTGAGAAGTTCGCCGACGAGAACTTCAAGCTCACCCACAACAAGCCTTTCATGCTCTCCATGGCCAACGCCGGCCCCAACACGTATGTTTACATCTCTCTGAAGCTTCAATCAGGCCTCCCAGCTAACACATTCCCTCCAGCAACGGCTCTCAGTTCTTCATCACCACCGTCGTTACTAGCTGGCTCGACGGCCGTCACGTCGTCTTCGGCCAGGTCCCCTCCGGTGACGTCGCCTCCATGTCCGTCATCAAGTCCATCGAGGCTTGCGGTTCCTCCTCCGGTGCCATCCGTGGTGGCGGTTCCCCTCCCCAGATCACCGCCGCTGGCGAGCTCTAAGCGTGTCGTCCATTAACCATGGCAAAATAGAATACGAGACATGAACTTGCACAGAGAGAGGAAGGAAAAATAAAAAGAGTCGACTCTTTTAAGCACCATGATGTAGTTTTTTGACATTTAAAACGAAAGCAAAAAGTGCATTTTTCTCCTTGCTTGATACTTCCCACCATGCCGCCGTGACGAACCACTTGCGACATAATATTGCTACAATCGACCTTTTCTACTGTTCTTGATGTCTATTTACAACCAGCACGAACGAGAATGACATCTGCCGATCACTGCCACTCCACCATCGTCGACACATTTCTCAACCTCAACCCCGCACAGCTGGTACTGTATACCAATAATGACGTGCTTCGGTCGACTCAACGCAACAAACCAAAAAACCAACCATTCCTCACAAGACAATAACAATAGATTCATCCCTCACCTCACATACACAAAGTACTTCGCCTTCCCTCTACACGGAGCGAAAACGACTTGATCACTTTCAGCCCGAACCGCCAGATATCTTGAATGTAAGTGGTTATGTAAAACTCACTTGACTGCTGTAGATACCCAACGTCATAATCTATGATTGGTTTGTTCCATCATTACTCCATGGAAAAAGTATGCCTGCCTGCCCGCCCGCCCTCTAGATCATTGTTTGAAAACAACAATGCCACCATTAATCAATCCTCTATCGTCCTTGAAAAAAAGTCTTTGAATCCATGCAATGCACTTATAGTTATGATCCTAGATGATGCTTCCATGATGCCGTAACAACAAATGTCGAACTTGAGAAGAGATCTGTCCTAGATGATCGGAGGCAGACAGACAAATGTGAAAGTAACCCCAAAGCACCAAAGTTTGTCGGAAAGGAAATATCTGGGGACTGTGTATGAGCATTTCTTGCTTTCCTTCCCACGTGATTGGACTGGTATGATGATTTGTGAATACAGTGCTGGAAGGGGAGCGGTGAAGGGCTAGCTTTTCAAGAGTTTCACGTAGGTGGGTGGCTTGGATGTTGAAACTCAAGAAGCAGATGAGGTGTTGGATTTGGGGAAGCACATATAAGACTCAGTGTGGCTAGAGGATGAGACAAGAACGAAGATGGAGAAACAAGATTGGAGGGGTATGGTGAATCAAAAAGAAACTTATGAGAGAAGGTTATTGCCATTTCAAAGGAATGATCATGGGTAAATAAAACCCTTTCGCTCGCTCTTGTTTCATCTGTTGAAGGAAGAACTTCTGGGTACTATAACTATGTTAAAATGGAAAAAATGAGAAGGTAAAAGAGGACGGATAAAGTAGAGTAATCATGGGGGAAATCACTGCCATTGCCCCTTTTGTTGTGGCCATCGTTGCCAACTTCAACTCATCCCACTCCCACAAACGCCTTTCTACGCGTGTCGTTTATGAGTCGGCATCGTGGAACTCCTCGTCGAAACCTTCAACACTATCTTGACGGTGAATGACGGGTTGCAAAGGTTCCTTGAGATCGCTCATAGTGTTCAAGGGGGATGCCTTCTGTTGTGCGGGCTGCTGAGGTGCGGCACCGCCAGCGTGGCCGAAATCAACGAGGTTGCTGGATCCTTGTGAGACAGACTGGAATTGTTGTGGTGCCAGCGCTTGTTGCTGGGGAGGCTGTACCTGCTGTGGTGAAACAGCTGCGGGAGCTGGTGCGGAAGCTGCTACGGGAGCTTCGGATCTAGGTTGTGCTTCGGCTTGAGGGGGAGCTTGAGCTTTTTGGCCTGGTAGGATGGGTGCAATAGCAAGGACTTGCTTGACAATCTCATCAGGAGTCTTGCCGTCACTGAGATGCATGTGTTAGTGATTTGACGTGGACGTGAATGTTGGAGGAAGGCAAGACTAACATGGCAGCGTCAATAACCCAGTCCAGGTTCTCTTCTCCGTCCAAATCTCCTGGACCATTGCTGGCGCCAGCTCTCGTCTTACGGAAGAGCTTGGGGTGCCACTCTCCGTGTTCTCCACGCTCTGCTGCCTCTGCACGCTGGCGATCTTCGATGAATGACTTCTCGTCGGTGGCAGTCCTTTGGTCGGCAACCTTGATGGCTTTGGTGACCTTGTCCCACAATCTTTGCGATTCGCGATCGGATTGCTCCTCGAGAGGGCGGGCCTTGGGGTATGAGGGTTTTGCGTGAGATGCGTCGAAAATGAGCTCTTTCTTGCCAGTCTGCTGCTTGTTAGGACGTGTTTGCCTCTCTCAGGGGTTACCCATAACCTACCGTCAGGTTCTTGATGTACATCTCCTTGTCCCAGTAACCACTGAATTCGAACAGATTCTTTCCACTCTTGGTGTCCTTGATATGGCCGCCAATAGCATTGTATGTTCCAGTCATCCACCCCTTGACCTTGAAGTCAATCTCGGCTTCCAGACCCAACTCCGGGCAGCGAACGTAGGCGTGGTCACCGAGCTCGTATTTCATCTTACCGAAAAGAATTCCTCTGGCGTACATGTTTGGCTGGGTAATGAAGTATCGCTCGTTGCGGTTCAACAGACGCATGACTGCAATGCCTTCCATGAAACTGCCGACAGAGTTGCCCAAGAATCTGCTTCGGGGTTTGAGGGTGCCATCGACGCGGATGTGGTGCTCGGGGGCCATGAAAAAGTAGCTCGACTTGGGAGGGTGGTGAGAGGTTTGCTCCGAGATGTAGTAGCCACGAGTGTTGTCGGGGTAGTCCCAGTATCCAGTAAAGGTTTCGCCGAGGACGGGGTTCAAGGGCTTCTTGACACCACTGTGTGTTTGTTAGCTGCTGACCGCTGCCTAGAGCCGTAACAAACTCACGGAGGCTTGATGTGCCATCCACTGAGGTAGAACTTGGTCACGGCGACAAAGCGCTCGACTGGGTCATCGATGCCGGGGAGGGTGAGCAGGATCTCGGGGTGTGCCATGAAGTTTGTGATTCTCTCGAGCATAGATCGCGGCTCGAGGATGAAGGTGGGCAGCGTCACTCTGCTGAGGTCGGCGCCTGGTCGCAGCTGGCTGATGATGTGTGACAGGACTGTTTCGTTCCATTTAGCTGTTTGTCTCGTTTGGGGTGGTTTAGGCAGCGCATACCATTGCCCTGGTCCTGGTCGACGACAGTCTCATCGTCGGCGGTAGTGTCCGGGCGGTCACCCTCGACGGACGATCTGTTGCCTGCGGTGTTCCTTCTCAGTCCGAGAGTCATTTTGTGAGGATGAAAAACTTGTACGAACTAGCAGCCGAATGGCGTCTATGCGAATGTCCAAGAACCATGGTCGTATTTTATTAATGTCCCCTTGTCACGCTTGTTGCGAAGGAAGGATCTGTGCACGCCGCCGTCGGGGCTTTGTTACCAATGGTCGATTTATTGTTGATCAAGGTACTTTTGTCTTGGTCTGTCACTCGTTTGAACTCGCTGTTTTTGCAGATAGAGCAATGCGTTCTGTCGTCGTCACTTAAAACGTTGGCCCTGTTACGTAGGTATTTACAGCCTTCCAGCTCCCTTGACCATCCGCTTGTTTGTTCCTGCCGCTCCGAGGGTTTGACTTCTGCCTACGTCACGGAGCCTTGGCAATAGCTGCCTTTTTTTGTGCTATTTCTCAAGCTTCAATATCGTCGAGAGAGCGATTCTCATGGTGTAAAATGAGGCTACATATTCCTCGACTACAGCATACTCTGCAGCGATGCCCGATGGCCCATCATACTGGAATGCGTATCAGATCCTAGATGCACCTGACAGCAGCTCCTCAAACTTGGCACAGCCTCACAGGCAAGAGCTCTCGGATTGACCCCTCATTCGCCGTATCCCGTATTCGTCGTCTCCTCCAATCCAGACTCGCAATAATTTCCTCTCTTATGGCAATCTTGCGATTTCACGCACGCTGTTGATTGCAACTCCGCTGTCCGAACTGTCGTGCTGTCCTTCGGGTAAAACATGTCCGCATACCGAATACCCTCGTCGGCAGTTCGGATGCGCAGGCTGCCGGCGGTGAGAAGGCAGCTCGACTCGTGCCCCTCTTGTCACATGTGATTTGCTCGAAGCCTTGAAGTTGCAAGCATCTGATTGGAAAACGTCTTTTCATGGGCATCCTTCTTGTACTGGTATTGATGTTGTTCATTACTTCATAAGCTTCATACTCTATGCTTCGTCTAAGCCTCATTCCTTTATGCCTTTGAAGGATCGCTAGAGACGGTCTTCTCGACCAGCTTTGCATCAAACTTCTTGCGCTGCTCTTGAAGCTTGCCCATAAAACCATCATCGGCAGTCTTGTTCCCTTCGTGATCCCACTCTTCAATGTGTTCCTCAATCAAGCCCTGGCTGTTGAGCTTGAAAGTCAACTTGCTGTTGACAGTCTTCTCGGTACCCTCCTTCTTGAATGGAATAGGTGACTTGAAGACGTAGTGCTGGGTCAAATTCAACTCGAGCTGAGAAGGTGTTGATGATGCAAGAACTGCGACCTCTGTGCGGATGTTAGTATCAATCAAAAGCTGAGAAGAAAAGTGGCCACGAACCCTTTGTCTCGCTACGCGCAAAGATCTTGGGCATGCCGTTGAACTGCGACATGATGCTTTCCTTGCCCTTTGCAATGCTGACAGGGTCGTGGAAGACAGCAGTCTCTGCATAGTGAGTGTAGCTCTGCTCATTGGGCTCTGCCTGGTATAGCTTGAGGATATCGGTGATGAACTTTTGCTCCTCAGAAGTGGCCTCTCTGGTGGCGTGAGTACCTTGGGAAGATTGAGTGAAAGCCATGTTTGTGTGATTGTGTATTTGATTGCTGATGTTGTTTGTGAATTGGAAGAAGTTTATTGAAGAGCCTCTTCAAGCACTTAAGAAAGGTTCTATGTTTTGATGACGGACACCATGATGGCGAGCCAACGTCATGATTTGGGAGATCGACCAAAATGGCATGGACAAAGAAGCCTCCAGCCTTCTAGACGTCAGCGGACCCCTCCTGCAGTGTTGGATTTGCTGGACCCTCTACCGGTTCATACCACCCTGCAGGTTTGTCCAAACAACATTCAAAGTTGTGAGATGCTGTGCTTTTGTATCAGGCAAAAGGAAAGCTGTGTTGTAGTCAACGAGCAAAAGGTATGGACGACTAGGGGATCGAACCCTAGACCTTCAGCATGCAAAGCAGACGCGCTACCACTGCGCCAGA
>JAKLML010000061.1:137145-165002 GCA_022813425.1 Aureobasidium lini | reverse complement strand
TTGAATTCATTGAGGTGTGCCAGCTGCGCAGCTGCGCAGCTAATGGGGCTGCGCAGCTGAGGGGTCGATCAGCTTAGAGGACTGTAGGCGCAGTCCCGTAATCGGAACATCTTTCTGATCTTCCTTCCTACAGGATCAGTCATCCTCTTGCTACGGAAATCGAACTCCCGCGGTGATCTTTTCCTGATTGCAACTCCGCAGCTTTTGGTCGCTTAGACGCAACCAATCCACAGAGGGAAGAGAAGGTTGGGCCATGCATGCAGTACGCGACTCGCGAAGAGAGACACTTTTGCTTCGTGGGACAGACAACCAAAGATAGTTGTCCAATCCTTGCCTGCGCGATGGAGCAAAAGATCGTCAATTGTTCGAGTGTGCGTTCATCAGCTCTGATCATGCAGTTCTTCGCGCGCGCGGCTGGGACGACAGCACGGCAAAGAGAGAAGATCGTGAGGTTTGAGCAAGGCTCAGCCAACCTCGATGCGCAAGACTGAAATCGCACACGCTTCGATGCGCAGCAACTGCATGTCTGAAAACTGTATCTCACTGGAGCTGTGCAAGTGTCGCAGTCATGTCTTTGACTGAGGGCATTCAGCGTCGACTTTCCTTGTGCCTGCTAAACAATTGCTTTTGAGATGCTGAGATGCCAATCGTATCGCGCAGCGCAAAGTAGTGCAGTAGCATACACACGTAGCCTCTAGAGAGCAATTCCACCGTCAAGATTCTCTTCTGCATCCAAGGATAATATCCCATTTTGTGCAGCTATGCAAACTCCTAATACATCCCTTTGTGCAATATTCTGCAAGTATCGTGCCACGTCCGTCAACCTCCGCTCGCTTCTATCTTCCCATTCCACAACCCCCAAACTTTCTAGAAAAGCAATCGGCGATGGGACTTTGTCTTCTGCTTGCCCAATTAATTACACGACGAATACGACGTCAATCTTTTCGCATTATCTTGGACAGCAAGAAATTCATACCCGAGGCAAAACTTTCAGAGACATATTCAAGATCAGAGTTGGAAAAGTCAATTGCTTGCTTCGCAAGGCAACAGTTTAAGGGATTTAATTCCAGGAATTTATTTTTATTCCCGCAGATCTCACAACGCCGTGGAAGCTCTTTACGAATCGGAATAGCCAAGTAAAGATGGCAATTTTGTAAGAACTGTCGTATCTTAACCCTGCGACAGAAAACGGGTTATCTTGTGGTTCTTGAAGGATTATACTCGTATCTGTTGTAGCTATCGCGTTCGTTTTTTTTTGATTGCCCGCACACAACAAGCACCCCTCAAATTTTACTGCTTTGCGAGATTAGGCTGGCGAGGATTGTCTTTTTGTCGTATACGAGAAGCGAGGTTGTGAGCATGACTCTCTCTGCAGGGTAAATCGTTAATGGTTCATCTCACTATCAAGTCATGAGGATGAGAAGATAGATAGATATGAGCCCTCGTGTCTGTTCGCTTGGTTCGGATAGGCATAGTAGATTGGAAGTAGGCTCCAGGACGATAAATTCCCATTTTGTCAAGAGCAAAGAACGAAGCGACTGGGTTACAATTGATGCTAGTCGACCTTCGTGTTCGCAGAAAAAAGAAGAAAGAGCCCCCTCGGATGTAGTCTATACGTTTACTCCTCGTCGTCGGCGTGCTCCAGGCGACCCTGCTTGGAGTTGAGGTACTCGTTGCTGTTGAATATGTTAGCCTCGAGATCAGGTACTGACGAGTCCGTGAGATGCGTTATTCAGATCGACAGTCAAGAAAGTAGACTCGGGCAAGCCAGGTATGGCGAGAAAGAGAGGTTTCTTCGCCGCATTTGGATTCCCGCATCCAACTCTTGGTGTTGTCTTTTCTGGACATGAAGGGACAGTATCGGTCGTGCTTACTTCTCGGTGGCCCAGTTCATGAGTTCGTATCCGATAAGCATGGGGACGGCCCAGTAGAGGATTTGACCCTTGGTTCTGCGGTAGGTGTTGAAGACAGCGGCGTGAGCGGCACCGGCGAGGGCACGCTGACGGTTCTGGGCCATAGCGTAGGTGATGATACCACGCTGCGGCGGGGAGCCTGAGCGGAGGACGTTGGTTAGCGATCGTTCGACCAGTCATGTAGGAGTGCGAGGTGGTGGTTGGGATTCGACGGCGAAAGTGTCGTTGGCGATGAATTGCAGGTCAAGTGTTCGGCGGAGGGCGAGTGAATTGATGTCAGATGTTAGGAATTTAGCATACCAAGGCTGCCCCACCATCCCATGTACCTGAGAGGTCGTTAGCAATGCGCAGTGTGGGATAGCCATTGGTTGATGCGCCGGAGGGCGTGGGCGGTCAATGACTGTCGGGTCGCGCGATCAACTCACTGTCCAGGCTTCTTTTCTCCGCCACCACCCATTGTGATAGACTATGTGTAGATTGAAAGGGGAAAAGGGTAGAGTTGAGAGTGGAATAGTAAGCGGCTTGCCGTCGTGGTGCCAGTTCAGGATTGAAGTTCGCCATGTCCGTGGTCAGCAAGCCGCTCGGGCCCATTGACGCCAAGAACCGAAGAACAGCCCGCAAGAGCCCGCAAGAGGAAGCGTCGACCGGCGAAGATGCAGAGCGTCACCATCCGAAGCTGTCTCGACATATCAGAAGCTACGCGCCACTCTAAATTCCACAATCACAACCATGGCCGCCAACGCTCTCGGTGCCATCTACAAGTGGGCTGTGCCTGCTGCCCTCGGTCTCTCCTTCGCAAATGCCTCCATGTACGATGTCAAGGGCGGCACTCGCGCCGTCATCTTCGATCGCCTGTCTGGTGTCAAGGAAGGCGTCATGAGCGAGGGAACTCACTTCCTGATTCCCTGGCTGCAAAAGAGCATCATCTACGATGTCCGCACAAAGCCTCGCAACATCTCTACTACCACTGGTTCCAAGGATTTGCAGATGGTTAGCTTGACTCTCAGAGTCCTGCACCGTCCCGAAGTCAAGGCCCTTCCCAAGATTTACCAGGTTTGTTTCTCCACTCTTGCGCAACCAGTCCCATAAGCTCATGTCATCTATTCAGAACCTCGGTCAAGATTACGATGAGCGTGTTCTCCCCTCGATCGGAAACGAAGTCCTCAAGGCCATCGTCGCCCAGTTCGATGCCGCCGAGCTCATTACTCAGCGTGAAGCTGTTTCCAACCGTATCCGTACCGACCTTCTTCGCCGCGCCTCCGAGTTCAACATCGCCCTCGAGGATGTTTCAATCACCCACATGACCTTCGGAAAGGAATTCACCAAGGCTGTTGAAGAGAAGCAGATCGCACAACAGGAAGCCGAGCGCGCACGCTTCATCGTTGAGAAGGCCGAGCAAGAGCGCCAGGCCAACGTTATCCGCGCAGAGGGTGAAGCCGAGTCAGCAGATGTCATCTCCAAGGCTGTGGCAAAGGCTGGTGACGGCCTCGTTCAGATCAGAAGAATCGAGACACAGAAGGAGATTGCTCAGATGATGGCCAACAACCCCAACGTCACATACCTGCCCGGTGGTAGCAACGGCGGTCAGAACGGTGGCCAGGGCGGCAACTTTCTGCTCGGTCTGAGATCGTAAAAAGCGAAAGTGTAAATCTACGTTATACCTTGGGCTGATATTACCACGGCGTTTTATGCGGCATGGCAGGCATGGGCATGAGCAAAACTACCTCTTCTCTTATCTTCTTGTATACCTATCTACGTACGCACGACTAGCGCTTCTCTTTGCTCAATCTTTTTGAAACACAAATGCGTTCCCTCTGCTGAAACGCCTTCGCTAATGAAACATCTTAAAACCGAGACAAAAACATTCAGCTCCCTTCCCATCGAAGAGTTTCGGTATAAAACCGCACCAAGGCTTCATATCCTAGCTGATCACCCTGGCGTAGCAACTGTGCTGCATCGATGTTCAACGGACTGTCAGGCTCGGCGGATGTAAGAAGTTGCTGTACAGCTTCTAATGTTTGCTTGACCGAGTACACAGGACTCCAACTAGACTTGAGCAGATCCAGACATATCTCTCCAGTCTTGAAATGTACATTTGGATGGCAGATGGGCGTGACAAATGTGATAGTAGGAGGCTTGTTAGGATAAGTATCCGGGATTATGATGTTGAGTTTCCAAAGACCATCTGTCGGCACTATCAGAACATGTACAGTAGATTAAAGAAGAGTCGATGTATTACTTTGGTATGCCGTGCCTGAAACACCTTTGAGGATGGCCGTCCAGTGGGTCAGTTCTTCGTCGTTGATAGGACCGAGGTGGAGTAATGCATCACTCGGGTCTTTTTCATATGACCGCAGCTCATGCAACAACCTCTTTGTGACTTGCTTCGAAGCCATTTGGTCGTTTGATTGTTCTGATGAACAGGTACTTTGATGGAGGCTCGGAGTTGGCCTCTGGGAAGGTACGAAAGTGCGGGGAGGAAGATGATGTCGATGAAGCTTGGCATACCATTTGTTCGCCGAATGGGAATTTCTTCGTCCTGTCGCATTCTGTTTCATACCACGACACGATTGAATACAAGATCAAAATCATGACATATCCATCAGCAGAGGTGTCAATGCTCCATAGAGCAGATGGCTCAGCACGATACTCGGCGGCAGGATACACAGTCGTGGCGGCCGTAAATGGTCCCATCGAAGTAGGGCGCCGTGATGAGCTGCCCCAGCATGCCGCTCTTGAAGTCAACGTGCGCCCTGCTGTTGGTGTAGGCAGTGAGTTTTGGCCTCTAGCTTGTCTCAATGAGAAGCTCAATATCTAACATGCATCTACAGGTCCCAAAGAACGCCATCTCGAATCGCTCATCAACTCGACTCTGCGCGACATCGTCCTAACGCACATGCACCCACGTACCATGATCCAGTTGACCCTGCAAATCATCAAGACTCCCGAACAAGAGAACACTCTCCCAGCTTCTTTCGTACGTTCTCAACTTTCCAACGTATTGAGCCCAAAGCTAACAATGAGAGTCAGGCTCTGTCACCTCTCCCAGCTCTCCTCAATGCCTCCCTCCTCGCTTTCATCAGCGGCAGTATCCCCTTGGCTACAACACTCACTTCAACTCTCTTGGCCGTCTCTCCTTCGGGCGACCTCTCTATCAACCCCACACCCAAAGTACTGCTCCAAGCTTCTTCCGCTCACGTATTCGCCTTCTCATCAACTGGAAACCTTCTCCTCGACCTCAGCGAAGGAGAGTTCGATCTGGACACCTGGGAAAAGGCACACGACAAGGCCAAGGAGGAATGCTGTAAGGAGCAGGTCTCGGAAGATGCTATGGAAGAGGGCAAGCCGAGCTTACAGACCTTTGTGGAACGTGTTGTTGAGGGAAGGGTAGAGAAGGAGAGAGCTTGGAAGAATGACTAAATGCCGCGCCTCGAAAGCTACACCAAAGAACCCTGGACCGAGCGAATATCCCGAATGTTGAAAGAGGGACAATTCAAGCCGGAGAGATGTACCAGGACCGGGACTTCATGAAAAATGCTGCTGACTACTGCACAAGGACCATGAATCTTGTGCAATGATTTCTCCGAGCTCAACAAAGCGCAGCCTCCGCCCGTATCTTGCAGAAGGATGGACACAAGCAACAATGCAAACCGTAGAAATTGGTTCTGCCACGTCCAGAGACAACTCTGCGTCAAGCATCTATCACAGAGTCCTGAAGAATCAGAGATTGGTCCTACGACAGCACCTTGTAGATGATCGACACGCGCGCATCGCAAGGAATCAAGAGGACATATCGTCTGCCAAATGTCCAGGAAATGGCACCATAGACAGCGATAGAGATGAAGCAAAATCTCACATTCATAGTGCTTGTCAGCCGACAAATCAAACAAATCGAGTACTCGCATTTGCTACCTGTACAAGAGACGAATTCGCGTGAAGGGAGCATTTGAATATGCTCATCGCTCTTTCCTATGTACTTGTTGTGCACACGGGAAAGGAAGGTGCATACAGTTTGGTCGTCGTTTCCTCGGCCCATCAATCGCTTCTTCCACGTATCCTTCATCGCTCAACTCTGATCCTTGACATTCCGCTTTCTGTTCCCCCACTCGATCGGTCTCCTCGCGTGCTCGGCCTTACTGTCTTCTCTTTCTAGAGTACTCCTTCCTTAGAGATTCAAGCTCCTCTCTGCCATTGATTGTCGATTTGTTGGACTTTCTTTGCCTCAGAAGTTTGTCGCTAGGTACTTCCCTGTTACCCGATCTCTCCTACTTTCTTCACTTTCGTCACTTCTTGTATGCACATCTTTCAAACTCGCCATTTGGTCGCTCCATTCCTCTTTCGCTTGCTCGTTACTTGCTCTTCTGTTAAATTGTTCCTTTCTTTCCTCTTTTCACCAGGCATTCCCTTCCGTAATGCTTTGTAAACCATATCCCTATATCTCCAAACTTCATCCTATACTTACCTACTTATTCTGCACCTACTGTATATCTTTACAGCCAAGTAAGGTCTCTCCTACTTACTCGTAAGCACACAATCTTGGAAGAAATATGACTATGATCTCAAGAAAGGAACGAGCAATTAGATCGGGAGCTGCGAGTTTGAGGGAAATGATGATGTGACCGAACGGATAAGGAAGGCATGATAGACCAAATCAACAGGGGAGGAGCGATCAATTTTGTGAGGAAGGAGCGATCAAGTCATGAGGAAGGAATGACTGAGCAAGTAATAAGGAAAGAGCGACTGACCAAGTAATAAGGAAGAAGCGACCAAGTGATGAGGAAGGCACGACAACGCGCACCAATGATGAAGGAGCGACCGACGAATGTCATTCAGAAAGAAACAAGCCAAAATTGACAAGAAAGCAGCAATCGTGATCGCAACGTGGATTGAGGAAGGAACCACCAAGTTTGTCTAGTCAGGGCTTTTATTTCACTGCAGTCAAAGATGAGCATGGAAGCTAGAAGGATAGATCAGAATCGACATAAACGAGATTTGGGAGAAGATGGTGATCCCAAATGATGGCGTCGACCACAAATACATTCCTTCAGGTATACAAGAACAAACCATTCGCCGCAAATAATAACAAAAAGGCTGCATTGCATGCATCAAAGCGAAAGAACAAAATCCCGCCTATGCAAAAAATTCATAGCTGTCATTTCATTTCTCAAACTCAAATCCTCTTGAATCCTTCTTTTGTATCTTCCTTGCTCCAATCGATGGTGACACCCTTTTCGTCTTCCTTGTACAAAATATTGCAAGCCTTTGTCAGCCGATCCAACACATTGTCATATCTGCGTTCGCATTCTTTGCAAACCATAGTGACCATTTGACGTGATAACTGCTCTTCATCCGCGTCGCCAAAGTGCTTTTCGATACGCTTGCGGAGAGTGTCGATGCCGCTGCGGATGCTCTTGCCGTCGTGGGAGGCGAGGAGCTTCTTGGTATTGTGGCGGGAATAGAGGGGGCGAGCGGCGATGCTTGGGCCGGTCATGTTTTGATTGAGGAGAGCTTCTGCGCCTTCGACGAAGTCCTGGATGAACAGTTAGCATGTTTTCATGTTGAAAGGTGAAAAGGCCACTTACGATAATCTTGCCGAGTGGTCTGCGAACCACGCGACCGACATATTCTTCCATGTGTTCGGCACGATCCATCAAGGCCTTTGCTTTCCACTCGGCGAGTACAGAGCCTTCCTTGCCGCCATCGTCTACTTCTTCGATGTAGTGGTTCATGTTCTCGATCAGGAGGATGTGGTAGTTCAAGATCTCCTTGTCTTCGTATTCCAGACCGTGTGCCGTTGTAGCAGAGGCAGCAGCACCAGCGGCAGTAGGCGACTCTCTCGCAATGACCTTCAGGGAATCCCACATGGCTCTATTGATACGAATGTATGCATCATCAATCAGTTGACGCGCACCAAGTACTGCTCCGTAGCCGTCGTACTCTCTAGCTGCCGACAGATATGTGCTTTCGACGGCATTTGAGAATAGAGGGAAGATCTTCATGAAAGCAATGACACCCTTGCGCTTCTTGATCTTGACCTTTGTGTCCTCGATGGCATGGATCTGCTCATCGACAAACTTCTGGAAGAGTGTCTGCAAGCGTGAAGAAATTTCGTTGAGATTATGAAGCAAGAACTCTTGGGAGGTTTCCTGCAGACGGTATGCATGTATGGCCAGAACAGTGAGAACACCAACGCCCTGGATAGGATCGCCAGCATTCGCCCATTCCATAAGCGTTCTCAACTCATCCTTCCAGAAGCCAAAGGTTTCTTCCATGGTGTCAGACACACGTCTTGCCATGGCACGATCAGGCTCCATCAACCGTCTACCAGTGAGATCAGGACCCATGCGAGCTTCGGGGACATTAGCCGCGACTGCGTCTGCAAAATCGATGTTCTCGAGACTAGTGGCGTGGAAGAGGTCAACAATAAAGTTTTGTTCCATGGAGATCAATGGCACCTGTTCTTCGAGGACCCCGTTGAAGACCTCAAATGGTGCCATACGGCCAGGTTGGGCTCTATCAACGGCTGTGGGCTTGTCTCCTCCACTGCCACCACCAGAACGGAAGGACTTGGCAAGAGTCTGAGATCGCTTGACTGTCAGCTTGCGAGCAGTGCTGGTAAGACCTTCAGAGGTCTCCTTCTCAACGGAAGTAAAGAGTAGCTCAGTGGCTTCGCCAGTGGCTGTACGAGCTCCCTTCTTCCAGTTATTGGTATTGTCTCGGAAGACATCGTTGTACAATGGGCGAGCCTTGGTTTGGTACATTCGGAGCATGTTTTGCCATGCAGGCATGTTGGTCTCTTTCGTGAAAAGAAGCAATGGGCTGAATTGCCAGAGATTGGCACGAGCCAAATTAAACCCTGAGCCATTAAGCTTCATTGTGGCATTGCCAATACCACCAGGATGCTGCAGAAGTGCAGGCTTAGCAGCACCGAGTGCCGAGGCGAACGAGTTGTCCAAGTAACGCACCAAACGTTGACAGAACTCGGCGCTCTCTCGCATGTATGCATTCCGTTTCTCCTGCAGAGCGTTCATGGTGCCGATGTCGCTGGTATCAAGACCTGCTGCTGGACCGGATCGACTCAGAGCATTTGTTGAGCGTACCGAAGGATCTATAGTAGCCATAGCCTTGTAAAGAAGAAGCAAGGAGGATTCAACAGACATCAAAGCTTCCGGGTTACCGAAATCTCCATGCCTGAGCGGCTCCAACTGTCGTGGTGAAATCGAGATAGTGTCGACCAATTTTTGCAGTTCGGTATGGAGAATCTTCTGGTTAGCCGTCTGTACCTGCAGACCCTGAGACTGTGCCTCGATGAAGGAGATATCGTCGTTGAGGGTACTCAATTCCGCAGAGTAGATGGTAAGAAGTCCATCGAGCTCATCACACTCGGCAATTGCTCGATCGAGCATCTGATCAACGGCATCAACTCGGTCGTCCTTCTGTTCGAGATGACCTAACCAGCTGCCAGCTTCAACACGACCCAGCTCGCGCTTGAGATCAGCCTCTAAATCCTCCAATTGTCTTCCTTTCAGGATACCAGATCCCCAACCAAAATCGGAAAGAATGGACTCGAATTGAATGCCTCTCCCGTCAAGTAACCTCGGATCAATGTTGAGAGATCGAAGATGGTTCTCCTGCTGCGCCGATCTCCTTTTCGGTCTTCTAGGTTCTGGCACGACCACAGGTACTTCCGGTTCCTCGACCTGTTGTTCCGGCTCCGGTGGGTCAAAGTAGCCCTCTACGGCTGATCCATCGACGGGCTTGTGAGCTTGCGCTGTCTCATCTGCGACCTTCGGCAGAGGTTCGGGCTCAAGGCTTCTTGTCTCTACTTCAGGGAGGGTCTCTGGTACAGATGAAGGGAACTCTGATTTCATGGGAGAAACGGGCAATTCCGATCTGTCGATATCCACACTCTGCTTCCTCAAAGGAGCAGGAACGACACCAGTGATGCCGTCTGGTCCTTGTCCCTTGTTAGCGGGATCTGCCATAGCCCTCATACGCTCAGCTGCGCCGCCAGCACGAGGTTTGAATGCACTCTGAGCTGCTGCCGCTTTTCTGAGGGCATCTGCGAGCCTCGGTCCATTTTTCTTCTTGAACATGGGTCCAAGTCCAGGACGGTGCTCGTCTTCGTCGGAGAGAAATTCTCTAGATTCGGGCACCGGGGCAGGCGATTCATCTGGCTCTATGGACGGAAGAGTGGGAGCTTGCATAGGCTCGGGTATTCTGGTCTCGGGTTGCGGCTCTGACGGCAGTTGATGAGAAGCAAGATCGGCACTTGAAGCAGTAGGAGTGTCGTAGAAAGCACCCGGTACGCGATCAGAAGTTTCGGGCATGGGCAGGTGCTTCTCGATGCCTAGACCGCGAGGACTCGAGGGACGACCGACGGTTGCGACAGTACTAATGTTAGTGCTAGCTCCAGACACATTCCTGCTGGTTGAAAGAGGCGGAGGACGTAGGGCTTCCGAATCCGATTCATTTTCGCTTGGAGCAGCGCTGTATTTTCGGCCTCCTGCCATGAAAGGTCGCTTGCGCTCAGGAGGAACTTGAATATCATTGGAAAAATGGTCCGTTGGGGTTACTGATGGTTGTCGCTCGCGCTGGCTCACAGCACCTGGTTGACGCTGATTCTTGAGTGTGTCGAATACCGATGGGCGTGGCTCGCCGTGATCGATAGTGGCAGGGTGAGGCTGTGGTTTTCTCGGGGAAGGTTGCCTCATAGGAGAAGGTTCGCGTGAAGGAGGTTTCCAGTGATTGAGCGTGGACGTGAACATGCTGACTTCGGTAGCTGCTGGCTCGGTAGACTCATGACTACGTTGGCTCTGGATACTTCGATCGCTTCGCACACTCTGATAACTTTGTTGACGTCCTTCGGCACGAGCAGGAGCTAGCTGTCCAGGATGTTGTTGAGATGGCTGGCTTAGTTGTGGAGGTTGGTCAGAAACTATAGGATTGGTTCTTGCAGATGAAGCGAAAGAGGCATTCGGGGAGTCAGATATGGGAGGTTGTTGTAACTCGGCTCTGGAAGACTTTGGCGTCAAGCGAGGTCGAGCACCTGGAGGAGGGCCATTGTTAAGAGCTGGAGGAGCAGGACCGCGATGCATGGGTTCACGACTAGGAGCACGCATAGGTTCGCGGCTTGGGGCGCGCAATGGCTCCCGACTCGGCTTCTGCATCTGCTCGCGGCTAGGCCGTTGTCGCACTCCTCTCTCCGGTGGAGCTCTGGACTGTGGCTGCAAACCACCAGGTTGAGTGTCGCCATTCTCAGGTGTTGGTCTCAATCGATGTCGTGAATCTTGCGAGGACGGTCGCTGTTGTTCGGCAAACGGTGGACGAGGCGGAGGAGGGGTGTTTTGAGGAGCCATGCGATCCTGAACAGCAGGAGAACTACGTGGCGCTTGTTGCTGGCCTGGAGCCAGACCAAGCATTTGCTCTACATCGCGAGGATCGAAGCCACGCAGATCTGGGACTTGGCCTTTTGTGTACTTTCGGTAGATCTTGACCAAACTAGCAACGAAGAAGTCCTTCTCTTTTGACGTGGCCGCCTGCCAATAGTAGGGCTTCGAAATAGTGACAATGAAGCCGACACTACCGGCCCATTGGTAATAGTTCTGTTTCGGTGGAGGCGCGTTCGGATCGGGATAGGCAAAGGATTCAATGGCCGAAAGGTCCTCGAGGTTCCAAGTTTTGCCTATGGAGAAAGAACCGTTGTTGTTCTCACGAGCCTTGTGCATGCGAACTCGACCAGTACTACGGACGGCTACGACGATGATACGAGGCTTCTTGTTGTCAGGAGCTGAGGTCGGCGGCGGAGGAGTCGAAGGGTGAGCTGCATCTTCGCTTATGCGAATGTGTGTGATGTACGATTCGGCCACTGGTAGAAGATGTTAGTGGGGCAGGTCGGGTCGAGGCAGCAATTCAGCATACACTGTCCGTTCTGGTCGAGCTTTGAGAAGCAGCTCTCGACCATACGTCGCTTCTCATCCTCGAAGCGCTCGGCGCGGGTCATTGTGTTGGAGTTGGACATGGGTGCAGCTTGCGAGGGTTTCCTGCCTCGAGCGTCATGCATGGCCGAGTCCGACGGGTTGCGCGACTGCGAGCCATTCATGCTGTCGACGTAGCTATCTGCACCTGCATCTGGAGAGGGTCGCCCGGGCTTGCTAAAGCTAGCAGGTGGTCGAAAGTCGAGTGGGACAGGTGGCTGGGAATATTTGACGCGTAGGAAAGATGACGGATAGATTGCAACAAGCCGTTCAACTTGCAACTCACCCTCGCGAACCTTAGTGCACCAGGAAGCCTGTTCTCTTCCGCGACTTGCGGAGACATTCAGCTTGTTCGCCTTGGCACGACGCGCCTTTGCCCTCCACTTATCGCGACTGTCTGCCCTAAACACCGTCGGCAGCGCGGGCCGAGCAGGTGCGTCTACCGAACCTTCGTCTTTTTTTCTCTATCGCGACTGCCTTTTCGTGCTGCCTTCCGCATTACTTCTATCAATCAACCTAACACATCATGTCTCCCGCAGCTCCGTCGCCCGAGCTTCTCGCTCTCGTCAACGACTTCCTCTCCAGCAATGGCTACGAGAAGGCCGCCAAGGCTGTTCAAAAGCAGGCAAAGGACCAGGGCCTCGCTCTCACCACCAACGCCAACACTTCTCTGACCGCCCTCTTCGAGTCCCGCCCCAAGGAGGCCGCCGCCGCCGCAACTGCCGATGACTCCTCCGACGCTAGCGACAGCAGTGACAGCGACTCGTCCGACTCAGACTCCGAAAGCGAATCTGAGAAGAAGTCTTCCAAGAAGGAAATTACCAAGAAGCGCAAGGCCACTCCTCCTTCATCCGAATCTTCCGACTCCGACTCTTCCGATGATGAGAGCAAGAAGCCCGCCGCCAAGAAGACAAAGGTTGTCAAGAAGGCCGACACATCTGACGACTCTTCCTCTGCTTCGTCTTCCTCCGAGAGCGAGGACAGCAGTGACTCTTCCGACTCAAGCGACAGCGATTCTTCCGACTCCGACTCCTCCTCATCTTCAGACAGCGACAGCTCCAGCGATTCCGACAGCGACAGCTCATCCTCCTCCGATAGCGATTCTTCAGACTCCGACTCGGACAGCGAGAGCGAAAGTGACAAGAAGAAGAAGGTCGCAAAGCCCGCAAAGGCCGTCAAGGTCGAGAAGGCTGAAAAGCCCGTAAAGATCGCAAAGGCTGTCAAGGTCGAGAAGGCCGAGAAGCCCGTCAAGAAGGAAAAGAAGGAGAAGAAGACCGCCGAGCCCGTCTCCGACTCTGCCGCCTCAAGCGTCACTCTTGCAGATGCTCCTGCCCCCATCAAGGCCGAAGTCGACACCATCATGGTCCCTGCCAGCTCAGCTCTCGGTCAAGCTGAGGGCACCGCCGCCCCTTCGAACGACGCAGATGAACACATGCACCCCAGCCGCAAGCGTAAGCTCGGAGGCGCCTTCGGCGAGACTGAGCAGCAAGTCGCCGTCCCTGCCACCGAAGACAACATCAAGCGCGCAAAGAAGGAGAATGTACCTTTCAGCCGCATCCCCAAGGACCAATGGGTCGACCCTCGTCTGACTAGCAACGCCTTTGTTCCCTACGACTACGCTCAGAAAGCCCACGAGGCTCTGATCGTCACCAAAGGCAAGGCTTTCACCAAGGCCAAGAACAAGGGCAAGCGTGGTAGCTACAGAGGTGGCATCATCGACCAGACCCCCAAGGGTATCCAGTTCGAGGACTAGACGTCTGGAAGAGACGACGAAGACAGGATAGACTATACCAAAAGTCAAGCGTGGAGTTTTTTGATGCGCAAATCAAGGTTCGGGTTTTCTTATATCAGGTGTTTTTGTTGGATAGAGTATCATGCATTATTTTTCGGCCTATGGACATGGCTCACACTTCTGTAACCAGAGCTTTCAATTTTCACAAACGGATCAACAAGGATCTTATTCCTTCCTACTTGAACTCGGCCTTCCAAGTGCCACAATCTTCTGTCCAATCCTGCATCGTAAATTCACGCTTTCACAGGAGAAGCTGGTCTGGCCAGCAGTTTTCATGTTTAATCGATCAGGTCTTATTGCATCACAAAGGCCGTGGGTCTATCGTTGGAAGTTCGCAAATACTCTAGCGGGAGGCGATGATGACATTCATTCACTCTGTGGTATAGCGCTGGTGTGACTGAGCATATCCAAAGATATGTAAATTTTTCTATGATTATATATCAGATATTGAGACATTATCTGCTTCGACAATCCAACGCCGGAGCATCTTGCTGACATGAAAGTCGAAGCTATACTCAATTCGTTTCACCCCCCCTTTGTCACGAATAACCTGTATATTCCCATGCGAATGTCCTTCCATTCCCCAACACAGAGACATCCATAAATCAAGTGAACATAGACGTCGTCTCAAAGCAGAACGGGCGCTCACAGACCGGATCATCATCCCTGTTGTTTCTGAATTGGCAACCACGGCAATCGTAGAATTGAGGCGCATCCACATCGCTGTCTCTCAACTCAATGTCAATGGGAGTACATCCTTTGCCCTGACCAACAGTGAGACGGTAGTAATCTTGGTCCGCGACATTGGCCGAACACAGCGCAAAGGTCGTGCTGAATCTGCCCGTGCTGTCCATAGTTGCCAATCTCAGCGTGTCGTCGTCAGGGCTGAAGCCACCGGTGGTGACATTCAAGACGCCGAATTTCTGGCCTACGACATCGGTCTTGATGACGCTGGCGTCGTCGCTGTAGCTCGCGGCTGTGTAGCTGAGCGGGTACGAGTAGCCGCGAATGTTGGTGCCCTTGGGGGCGTCGTGCCAGTAGACTTTCTGGCCGCCGGCTTGGGTGATTGCCATCCAGAGGTCGTTGGCTGTGCCGGCTTCATCCAATCCTGAGATCATGGTGGTGTTCTTGCCAGTGCAGTTCCAGACTTCCGGCTGGCAGGTGGCTGTGGTGTCGAACTCTCCCAAGGCTGCGACGAATTGGCCGTTCCAGGCTACGATGGGGACGCCTTCCCAATCACCGCCGCCGTTGTAGATGTGCATTGTCCAGGCCTTTGCATTGACCAGAGTGGAAGATGTAAGGGCCATGATGGCGGCCGAGGTGGTGGCAGTGATCTTCATTGTGATAGAGCGATAGAGGAGTGGAGTGACTGGATGATTGAATGATGAAGTGATAGGCGAGGAAGATTGACTTGATGAGACGAAAGGGGATTTGGTCACTGATACCTCTGCTGTATATATACATCCAGTGCTCGTCCTTCGTCATTCAACTTCGAGGCATTACTTGAATCATGGTCTACGACTTAGCGGAGTGGCCTGATAACCTATGAATATCTTCAGCAGTACGGTGCATCAATGCAACACTACTGCAGAGTAGAGTGCTGAACGTCAAGCCAGGCGATTCAATACCTAACAATAGGATTTCTGGACTGCTTGCAATATCTTATAGCATGTCTGCACGCCCAAACTTAGACAGTAGTCGGCTAGCACACGGGATCTCGACATGTTGTTGTTATTGTTAGAGGTTCGAGGCGTGAAGTCGTCAATGTTGATACGAAGTCTAAGGCCAACAACACGGCAAGAGGCGGCTTGGCGCATCCTGCTCCGTATCTAGAACTATTATTGGGAGACGGGCCGTAGACCATTTCTCCACCGCTCAGTATCTTTGTTCTCATTTCTCCGGGCTGCCACCATCGACGGTGCATCGCTCTTAACACTAGTGACTTCTTCCCAAAGACTGACTTCCACACTCTTCCACCTCGGCTCTGTTCTCACTACAGAAAAGTATTTATAATAATGACTCTCGACTTTGAGCGACTTGCGGGACGTAGAAACACACAAGTTGTTGACAGATGTTCCTCATATCTCTAGAAGCAAGCAGAGTAGCTTAGTTTCTCCTGAACCAGCCAGAAATCTTGGTAGTGAACCTGGATGTCCTCGAGGATTTGACGTTTGAAGACTTCTTTGGGTCGGATGTGAAGGAAGATCCAGAGGAAGAAAACGAGGATGCTGAAGAAGCAGAAGAAGAAGAATAAAAATAGGAGGAGGAGAGCCATTCTACACCATCGTCATCCGGGTCTTGGACAGGAAAGCTGGCTGCAGATATCAAAAAAGCGCCAGCCAGTAAGGCGAGTGGACTGATGGTGTTTTCTGGCATGATCGAAGTCTCGTAGTGGTGAAGATGTTAGGTAAGTGCAAGGAAAAGAGAGATAAGAAGGTCTTCGTGGGTTTGTATAGATTTGTGGTATTGAAGAGGGGGAAAAGGCTATATGGAAGCCATGAGCATATTTCGCCTCAGCCATCAGCTCTCTGGAGATATGACCATACATCTGCTCCGCTTGACTATGCTTAACCAACGGATGGAACTTTCGAAGATGCCAATAGAGCAACGCAAATCTTACTCCCGACACTTTGCATAATCAAGCTCGTCTCCTCAATTTTTTACCAGAGTTCAATCCGAAACCCAGACACATCCCTTTTTGATATAACAAGCTCGTTTGTGTGCACAAAAGCCCGGCAAAAAACTGACAGGAAGACAACACACATCAGCGTCTCGTTGCGATTCACCAAACAGCGTACAGCAGTACTCACGATGCTTTGAGCACGCAGGAAGCCCTTGCACCTTTACTGCAATATTTCCACCAACCCTTCGAGGCGAATTTAGAGGCAGAGCTAGAGGCAGAGGTGGAGGTAGACAAGTCGGAAGTGAAAATATCAGGAGTGTTCGTAGGGATGGTGGCAGCAAAGGCCGTAGCAACAACGATTGAGAGGATGGTGAATATCTTCATGATTGGTTTTCAGCGATACGGAATAGAATTTTGGAAAGGAGATGAAAGATTGAATGGGCTTTTTCTTCTTCTTCAGAGGTGCAAGGCATCGTGTGGTTGGGGTAGGAGAAAAGGCTACCGGGGAAGTCATGAGCATGTTTCCCCTCATTGAACTACTGTTCCCTTCCAACAAGTTCGTATGCCCTAGTCGTCTGCTTATGTATTTACACGTGACCAATATACTTGTAGACGTTTATGCTCCAATACGAGAAGATGCTCTTGTCAACGAGCCATGTCTTCAAGTATCTTCTTCGAATTCAATTTGTGGATTAAGAAAGAAAAGTATGGAGGTAGCGAGAAGGACAATGGAACACGTCTTTGAGCACCAAAACCGGAACGCATCAACGCATACACTAATGAATATGGTTGCTGATTTATTCTTGTGTCAATGTTGAGCTATGATCTGTACCTTATAACGCTCGAGATGTCGTGTCTGCGCCGTTCGTCAATAGCATGTGTCGAGGCAAGAAAGTCGTAGAAGGACTGAATGAGCCATGCGCCTTGTCTCAAAGATGGCTGGATATATGGAGAATTCTGTCTTCCCAAAGGCGTTTGAAACCAACTTGACATGGTCCTTGAGCTTGAGATACACCTAGAATTGGAAGACACAGTAAGACTTAGTGATATGTCAAGTCCATGAAATCTCACGGAGCAGTCGAGATAGAAAATACTCTCGAGTCTAGATACTCCATATCTGACGTTGGATGAGGCAGATATGGCAGGAATGCCGAAAAAACGGTGCTAAGTTGGTAAGCGGTATGACACTAGCCATATCACGATCAGGGTAGTAGTGGGGTTAGACAGAGAGCTCGAGTTCTGTGAAGGACTAAAAGCCGTTTCGTGTTTCGTGATGGCGGATCAAGCGGCTCTGTGAACACGAAACCGTCCATGTCGTCTAGAGAAAAGAATATTCTAGGAATCCGGCAGTCTTGAAGATGAAACATCCTGCTACAGCCTAAAGCGAAGGAGATATGGGGTAAAGAATATGGGGTTCCGAAGGTCAGAGCAGAACAGGGCACACAAGTTCATGTCGGACCAAAGTTTCCATAGAAGTATGTCAAGTTTCGAACGCGTAGGAAAAGAGCAGACCCTGAAGACCGTTACACTCGTGTCGAGGCGGTTGAGGTTAACCTGTTAGTCGCGTAAGATGCTATATATGAGCAAGGCTGAAGGCGTCGTATGCTACACCGTTTCGCGTGCATCTGAAGAAAGAATCCTGGTGGCGTGGGATCAACGTCTCATGCTATCTCCAGGGCTGATGAGGTCAAGTGTACCGAGTACCTGGTTTTGCCTGAACGTGTTCGACCGTTGGTGGCTGGCGTCTCATCGGAAGATCAACCTCCTTGACATATGCAGGAGCGACAAGCCACCTCATCGAGCACCGAGAATCCGGAAAACAGGTATTTGTAAGAGGAAGCAAGTATTTGTAAGAAGGAACATGCTGATATAAGGAGATAAAAGTGGGTATCTAGATGAGCTTTGTAACGAAAGAAAAGAAAAGAAGATGAACTGCTGGCACAACAATACCACGCCATAAAGAAAAGAGAGACACACTGGGATTTTAGTACACGACAGGCAGGAAGACAAGAAAGAGAAGAAACCGAGATACGCCTGTTTTTGGGTTGCCCCATTCCTCCTGTTCACCAGTGTAAAGTTGTACAAAGTCTCTAGTCCTGCTTGCTGTAAGAGCGTTCTATCCGCATATGCAGTGAACGAGCGAAGGATTGGAGATAACGCCAGTCGACCGAAGAAAGAAACAAAAACGCCTTTTGGGCTGTCCCCTTTTACGCCGGAACGAGAGAAATGAAGTTGAGAGATCTTTTTTTGGTCGATTCTTTGATTTGCTGTGTTGGTCGTTCTCCAGAAATGGAAGTTGTTCCTCGGAATGTGGAGAAGAACAGGATGGCCAAGAAATGATGAGCGGGCCGGTGTGAAATTGATCATGAAACAAAAGCCGTTGATGCCGAGATGAAACCGTCAGATGGGGGTATATTATGCGAAAGAACTCCAGAAGCCGGGACGCGAAAGATGAAAGAAGCGGAATTGATCAAAGGTGTGTAGCGAGAGCGACAGATTACACTGTGCATTGCATCAGAGTGTTGATGGTGGTTGTGTTTGAGAGGGAGAGGTGGCAGCAAGGACTGGAAACAGTGTGGGTTAGCGCGAGTCCACTTCAAACAGTCCGGCTTTCCCGCGCCGGACCAGAGTTTAAGCCAAACTAACCCTTGCGGAAGCAGATATAGAACAACGCCAGCGCCTGTGTCCTTTGATTGCTGTATCTTTTCCCTTTCTCTTCCGGCCGCAAGGACGGAGAAGAAACGGAATGACAGCGCATGGTGCTCTCGTGTTAGGTGGGATCACAAGATTATCGAGGCTTTGGTGGCGGAGGCTGGCCAGGCTTCAAAGTTCCTGTTGTGTCGTACGCTCCTCGGCCCATGTTGACTGTGACGGCGTTGCTGTTCCTTCTGATCATGTGGTGAACGATTGAAATGGTGCTCTGAAGAAGAGATGGGAGTGCCGTGCAAGCTATAGAGGATACAATGTCAGTATACCATTTTATCTTGTCGCATTTGTCATGCCCGGGTGATACAGTCGGGCAAGGAGGGCAAGGCTTACGATGAGTAACGGTAATCAACTCGGATGTCCTCGTGAAGAGAAGCAGCAGGCGAAGGGTTGTGATCTCGAGAACCGGAGACTCCGTCTGACGGAAGACGGGTGGAATATAGCTTTGTAGCGAGGGCGAATCGAGTTTTTTGATACAAGGGGACTCTTCCCAAGAGAATGTGTGTGGAATGCTGGTCTCACCAAGGAACCGAAACCAAGAATTATAAAAAATGTATACGCCTTGCGCAGGGAGTGAAAGGTATGCGGTGATGATGAACAAGGGAAAGAAAGGAACAAAAAACCTGGCATGCCCATAGCGAAGGCGATACGGGTTATATCTATCTCGACTCTGTCTACAACTCGCGTCACCACGCATGCCCTTCTTTGGGTGCACCCCCTTTCCCTGGGGTGTCTCGCTTGGTAGGTCCCAGGGAGATTGAAATTGACGTGCACCCATTACTTTTTTTCCGTCGAGCGCAGACTGACGCAGACGGGGCAGCCGTGCGCCTGAGCTTTTTCTGTTTGGCTGTTTCAAGTCCGATTTGATGCGCGCAGCAAGGGCGGCCGATCTTGCAGCTTTGATTGATTGACAAGCCCGGCAACGGTACCAACAGCCAGCCCCCGGCAGCGGCGCGGCGACCTGAAGAGCAGGGGGTCGATTTGGCAAAAGGATGCACCGCCAACAGCAGCATTTCGAAAAGATCGGATTCCAAGCCATTCTCTCCGTCCCGCCGGGAGCGAGGCTAAACCCTGTCAATCAATGGCTCTCTAATGCAGGCACTCCCGCGCCAAAATATCCGCACATCTGCTTACAGCCCACAGCCGCATGCATGCACCTCCGTTGGTCCTGTCTTTTGCAGATGTCAAGGCACAGCAAAGGAAATCTGATTCAGTTGACTGATCGTCTGATTCTTGGCTCGTATGTCCATTGCAGAGAGTGACAGCACTGCACAGTTGCTTGTTCCTCTTCCGCTCCAACACGACCGACTAATCTCCCATTCTTGCTTCAAACAGACGCTACCGAAGCATCAGACGATGATCCCGCATTCCGATATACTACTCATAAACTGACATGACATAAAACACGAGGCTTCTGTATCAAACTAGAAAGCCGCTAGAACCAGCGCTTCGTTACCGGGGCCTACGGAACAACGGTCTTGCCGTGAGCTTGGGAAAATTATATGCTTCCTCTCCAATATGTTCATGCTCGCGATTGAATGAAGAGCAAAGTTTATCATGGTCTCGATGACTCATAGTCGTCCCTGGTTACTCGTACGCGGTTGTCCAACTGTATGGGACCTGCAGGCGCCAGTCTTTCGGATCTCGCGGCGAAACGGATGCAAGCTTGTACATCCCGCTGCAGGCTGTCAGATCTTCTTTGTGCCTCGACCCTCGTTACGTCGATTGTGTTGACTTTGCTTCCGTTTTGCGTGATCAAACGAGAATGCTCCTGGCCCCCTTTGTCGTTTTCCTTTGTTCCCTCTTTCAGCTGCCCAGTCTTTTCTCTTTCCTTCTTTCCGAGGAGGACCATGCTTCGGGATAATCTTCGTGAGCAAAGACGAGAACTGACCCTGATCTCCCATGACCTATGTCATAGCCATTGGAAATTACCATTACCGCCCGAGGCCGCGGGCAAAGCAATTTAAGATTGTGACAGCAGGGCTTCCTTGCATCCTTCGCAACACTCTTCTGGAAGAACCGGGTGCTCGGCTCATTAAACTGCCACTATGCCCTACACACACAACCTTGCTTCAACTTACGTCTGTATGAGCGCCAGATGTCTTCTGACATTGATTTTGAGCGAAGCGAACCATAGAAGGCAAACAGTTTTCATTGCCTCAGGATGTTTGATGCTGAAGGAAACGTAGTGAACATCTTCTGAACCGGCACGGGACGAGCTCGCAAACAAACTCTCGACAAACCTGGCAAGCCACCAAACAACAAAGAAAGGAAGGCTACTAGATGCGGCAGGAATTCCCTGTGCATATCAATCAAAGGTTGATTGTCTTGAACAGCTGTGCATCGTCTTTCTTCATGCAACAAACCGATGAGAGGCGGTGCGACGCAAAGCCGGGATCCGATGCAGCAGTTCGCAGACGATTGTCTGTTCGTGTAACACTGCAGTCTGCAGCAGACCGGGTCATGGTTCATCCAACGAAAAATCTGTCTCCAAGAGGAAGGCCGTCTCTAGGGAACTGGGGCCGTAAGTCTGGTGATGAAAAGCCTAGTGACAAACAGCAACACAATTGATCCTTGCATTGTGAGTATCGCGCTTGCTAACGCTCTTGTTGGATTTTTCGTGCAGTGCTTCGCAAGGAGAACACTGTCTTCTCTCAGGTGTCCTGCCAACCAAACCTTGATGCAACTATGTTGAAACCTGTTGTCTTGGGAGATTTGTCAGTCCAGAGTCATGATTCTCTTAGGCAAGTCAAAGATCGATCTACGGCTCGCATTCGGTCAGCTATTACCAAGGACCAGAAACAGGACAAATGACAAGGATGCTAGGCTTCGAAGTTCCGTTACTGTTCCACGCAGAAACTTCTCCCGCTTCTGCTATATTAAATAGAATGACGTTCGGTTGGAGAAGTCCGGCAGTTTAGACGACTTTTCGTAAGCCATGTCCGCGTACTGACACAAGCCGTTTCTGCGATATCAACAAGGTCCATAATTGGTAGCCGAATGTGTAATGTACTCAGGTAGATGGCTTATTTTGGAGGCGGCGAGAAAGACATGGCCAGACCAGGGACAGTCATGAGTGGTACCGGCTTGACTTTTTCTAGTCTGACAAGCATCACAGTCAGCCGAGATGAGGTTCAGGACGGCCCTGGCCGCGAGAACTCCTGGGGCAAGGCCAGTGATTCGGGAAGGGAGAGGCTCAAATCAGCGAGGAGTGGTTTGGAGAAGGGCGGTGTCTGTCTGCAAGCCACTGATCTGGCAGGGCGATCATCCATCGATGTGCTACCTCTGACACTGGAACTCAAAGGTCATGTCTTCATTCACAAGTATGCATGGCCCTATGTGCAAGAAGTTGTAAAATATGCCGCTGTTATGTGGAAACTCAAGTGTAAGGTGCAACAGGTTGAGAACGTTGAACTCGTGGAGAGCGTTCCCAAAAGGGCTTGGCGCAACGGGTTTCCGTCATGGTGATTGTCAACCGCGCGTGTCGTCGTCGCCTCGGTCGTCGAGGTAAATCCACTTGCAGCATCGTCGCGATCACCAAACATCGATACATCAACTCCAGACCAACAACCTAACACATATCACGATGAGCGACGCATCAGCACCAAAGCCCAGCAGCAGCGTCAAGCTGGTCTTGCTGGGAGAGGCTGCAGTGGGAAAGGTACTACACATCCCTCAACCACCGACCGTCCTCTCCCACTAACTCCATGTCTAGTCATCACTGGTCCTGCGCTTCGTAAACAACGACTTCCAGCCCAACAAGGAACCCACTATCGGCGCCGCTTTCCTCACAAAGAAGATCACGCTACCTGCCCGCACTATCAAGTTTGAGATCTGGGATACCGCAGGCCAGGAACGTTTCGCTTCGCTCGCTCCCATGTACTACCGCAACGCACAGGCTGCCCTTGTTGTCTACGATCTGACCAAGCCATCTTCTTTGGTCAAGGCCCGACACTGGGTTGCCGAGCTGCAGCGCCAGGCTTCTCCAGGCATCGTGATTGCTTTGGTCGGAAACAAGTTCGACCTGTGCGGTGAGGAAGGAGAGGACGCCGAGGAGGACGCTGCTACCGAGGCTGCTGCAGGTGAAGATGAAGACAGCGCAGATGCAAGAAAGGTCAGCACGCGCGAGGCCAAGTCATATGCAGACGAGGAGAATCTACTGTTCTTCGAGACTTCCGCGAAGAACGGCACCAACGTTACCGAAGTCTTCACTGCAATCGCCAACGGTATTCCTGAAACAAGCCTCAAGGGTCCCAGAGGAGGCGCCGCTGCCGCCAGAGCCGGTGCTGGCGACGCTGCTGCACAAGGCCAGGAGTCAAGGGTCAATCTGAACAGCATCCGGGAAGCTGGCGCAAAGGAGGGTTGCGCTTGTTAGGTTGCTTTCTCTGTTGTTCTTGGTCTTCGGCGTGTCTATGGCAAATCTCGAACGCTGGTAAGCCATCGTTGTCTCTGATGATGGCCAACCAACACTAGAGCACTTTTGCCATGCTTTGAAAATCTTGATGTTTTTTTTCTGGCGTTCTCTCCGATTAGTCACGGCATCGGATCATTTTACAGTTACCGTCCTTTATTGCTTGGTTTTGTTGATATCCACATCGATTGTCAGGAGGGTCTTCTTACCTCCTGTTGCCCAGTTATCCCTTGAATCAATATCTTTACACAGTCAAATGCACTCTGCTTCTTCATCCAGAATAGGAAGCTGCAGTTGCACCTCTTTCTCAAGCCGACTTTCTGCTACACATACATTCGCTTAGGAAGGAAGGTGCAATCGACAGCGTCTGTCACCTCAACGCCTTCCTTGCGGAATGCCGTCGTTCTCGTGAATTCTCGGCACGCTGACATCTCCTCCCGCCATCATCTCAATAAGCAAACCATCAAAAGGCACAAACCTTTACAAACCCAGGTTGTCTCCAGTGAGAGACCGACCTCGTCATTGGTCACCACCACCCAAGATGCGTAAGCGCATCCTATCGACTCGACCGACCTTCCAGCCATTCCGTACGCTTAAACCTTCCTACTACCAACGCACACGACAGATCCGCATCTCTCAAGACTATCAAGCAACCCTAAGAGAGCCAAACAGGATCCGCGCGGAACGCAAGGCAGAGATTCAGCACCTGGCTAAACTCATGAAGCACATGAACGAGATGATAATGACTTCACGACTGCTCAACACCGAGTTCCGAAAGCATGCTGCCGACCTCCGTGAGCTGGGCAATGAATTGGGCATTCGCATTGGTGGTGAAGCAGATGTAAAGGTCTCTCTGAGCGCACTGTACGTTGAAAGACTTATCTATCACATGGTGCGGTCGCTGATTTCCACAGGGTTATCGGAGGAGTCCTTGGGCTTGGTATCAACTGGTTCCTGTCTACCACACTCACAAGTGATGATTACGGTGCTTTCGAGAAGACACATGCGAAGCAAGCAGATGAACAGACATCAGCAGAAATTGTCACATCAGCTGAGCCGTTCTTCTAGACGCCATGATTATGGCTAAGAGAAAGATTGGTGTTATGTCCCATTACTCGTTGCTCGTTGAATATTGCTCGCACGAATCTTAAATCCGATTACAATGGAATTGGTGCCTCTCACCCCCCAGATTGCTATTGCTAACAGGCTGCCAAAAAGCACAAACTCTTTTACACTGAAGCTGTGTCCAGTGAGAGCTTCAGATAGTGATGATAGCTGCGTGACTCGGATCATGAACAATAAGCAGCAAACATCAAGCAGACTCCCGAAATGCTTCTTTCTCGCCGACCTACTACACATCTCCCCCTTTCTAGACCATTTCATTCACCGACATTTCATTATGCGTAAGCGCGTCGCCGTGCTTTCCACATACAATGTAGCGACGAGACCAGCCATTCCAAGCTCTCATTCGGCTGTCTAAAACCGCTACTCTCAGTCCGCAACAGCACACCACGGGAACTGACCAGACACAGAGAATCAGTATTCAGATCCCTTGGCCTTGCACGGGAGTGATACCATCGCGAAAACAGGTTTCCAGTCTTCCATAGTTTCCCGATTTGCTGTATGGTTACAACTGTCATCTGCATCATACACAAACAAAATACCGAAGAAAAAGCAGATCCAGACCAGATAGAAGACCAAGAGGGTAATACTACCGATCAAGAGCCACCTTCAGCTCCAACAGAAGAAGAAGAAGTGGAAAGAATGAATAGAAGGTATCAGACATGGATAAAGAAGGCTCATGCGAAGGAAGTGACAGGTGTTGCTCTGGAGTCTGGTCTCTCGTTCGTGGTCATCACGCCGTCATCCAGCGGCATCTAATCAAAAATATCTGGAACTTGCTCATGTCGTACCAAATTACAAGTCTTCTATGACAAACGTATTGTTTACGCCACATATACATTCAAACGTCGCCCTCACTATCTAGATGTCATCGCAGGCGGATTCTTGCTGTCAGCTCCATCATGCTTATCTTTCATGGATTGTTTTCGAGCATCATGAGGCCACTGGTTACGAAGACTTCGATTTACCGGCCAGTAACCACGTCGGTCTCGCTACACCCAGTTGTAGCACGTCCATTGATCTCATGGCCTCACGCATCCACGATCTCGACTAATCCGGCGAGATGTTATAGCAAGCTCATATATCTAAAAGAATGGAAGACATCTCATGGACTAGATCAAGATACTTGGAACAGAATCCAGGCACACACATGGCCCCTCGCTCCGACTATGCAAGATGTACACGATGAGACGAGACAATGGCGAGCAGAGAAAGTACAAGAAGACCAATAGCATGTGGTACGGCACCTTGACCAGGCGATGCTTACGTTGCTGAATTTATGACAGGATCAAGCTACAGACAGCAAATCTGTTTCTCAAGCCAGATCAACCATCTTTTGGGCAGATAAATGAGATCATCATCAAGATGCTTGACTCTAGACACCTGGCGAGCCGAAATATCGAGGCAACTATGCAGAATCTGGCGAGGATCTTCCACTTGCCTTGGTTGGTCGGATCACAATACTCGTGAAGGCTCTGTACTGATTCGGATCAGGCATATGCATATCTTGCTACTACTCATACTGGTACCAGGAGCGATATGTCTGTTCCAGCCGGAAGACGGTCCAGTAAAGAAAACAAGTCCTGCTCCGAATGCACTTGACGCAGGAATTAGTGATCAAGCGGACGCAGTGAGGGCTGACCGTCTCTAAGAAGATACCAGGACGGTAAGCCGCTTAGAGACGCTCACATATATGTATCTATCGGTCTCATGCAAAAGATGACTCAGAATACCTGAAATTTACTCAACTCAGCCAACTGACACTTTTCATCTTCAATATTCTCACACACCAGACTTCTTGACAAATTATACTCTCACGAAGAGCTCACATTTTCCAATACGTCAAAATGCAGCGCCTCACATCACACCTTACTCCACGTCCCTGGCACAGAGCTGTCACCTCGATCCCACGCACCCAGCTACCTCTGACAAGAACCTTCACATCCCAACTGAAACTGGAAGAGCACAGGACCATCATCGGAGGCCGACAAATAGGCTCTAGCGATTTTACAGCATCGGATCGCAAGATTTTGCAAGACATCGCAAGGATGACGATGAGACAAGAGAGCAGAAGACAACAATCGTCTACATCAAACTGGTATGTCGAGAGATACCCTCACATCTGACGATAGCTTTCTGACTGGACAAATCAGGCCTGAAGGAGCAGGAGTAGTTCTCGGGTTCTTGCTTGGAGCCACAGCAACTTGCGCAGCCCTTTTGGAGCATACATTTCCAAGTATAGGGAGGAGAGATGACAAGGCTGCGACTGGAACTACCGCCGGAGGAAAGAGGGGCGAAGTAACGAGTGAAGTTTCTTCTGGAGGAGAAATGGGCGAATGGACGAGTGCATGAAAGGAATGCCTTCATGATTCGAGGGGGCCATGAGGATGGCAGATCCTATACCATCAAAATCAAGAGCGTTATGGTAACGTCAAGTGACGTTTTCAAGAATTTTGGAGTCTCATGACCTGGAAGAATGTAGATCGATATGACTCAAGAAAGCACAAAATTGCTCGAGCAATCTGACAGATCTCAACTCCAATATATTCACGCATGTATCTGATCTTCTCTCTTACACTTCTCTCTTCAATATAATCAGATTCAAACAGTTCCGAGATGCAAAAAATCATCACACGTTCCTGGCCGAGAGCCATTGCCACAATACCACGCAACCAACCACTCCTACTAACAAGGACAATCAGAACACGGCCAGGAGAATACACAAACAGTAAAAAACTTTCCGATGGTATCTCACCATCGGATCCAGCGCGATGGCCAAAGCGAATGCAATTCCTTTATCAAAAAAAAGTCAGCGAGGAACTGAGCAGACTTATAGAGGAGGAAAAGAAGAGAAAAGAGCAAGAATGGCCTCCTGAGCCTCCGAAATGGTATGTTTGGAGAAGCTAGTTAATTTTGAGAGATGAAGATACTGAATCTGGCATAGGCTCAAGTTCGTGGGAGGAATTGGCTATATATGTATTGGATTCAGGTTGATTAGATGGTTGCAGAAGGTAGATTAGGGGAAGAAGAGCCGGGAAGAGGAAGAAGAAGATGAAGAAGACGGAGAAGACGAAGAAGACGAAGAAGACGAAGAAGATGAAGAAGACGAAGAAGACGAAGAAGATGAAGAAGACGAAGAAGACGAAGAAGAGGAAGAAGAGGAAGAAGACGAAGAAGACGAAGAAGACGAAGAAGACGAAGAAGACGAAGAAGACGAAGAAGAGGAAGAAGACGAAGAAGACGAAGAAGACGAAGAAGACGAAGAAGACGAAGAAGACGAAGAAGACGAAGAAGACGAAGAAGACGAAGAAGA